>BNST01000396.1:0-147325 GCA_019650275.1 Xylocarpus granatum | reverse complement strand
ACCTTTACAGTCCGAGCACCATCACGAGGTGAATTTTTCACTAATTAAAGTTACTTTGATATATTTCGTGAAAGAGAAAAGTTAATAAAGAATATATGTTTATTTCTTTTCGAATTCTATGACAGTTAAAGTGGGATTGAGGCAGTATTGGAAATCTGTATTTATATGTTAACTTTATTTTAAATTTTCTTTTAAAAAAAAATTAAATCGACTATAATATTAATTTTATTTTTAATTTTAAGTTATTGATAAACTATTAATTTAAAATTTTAAAAAAAAAAAAAAAAAAAAAAAATTTATATTTTTTTTTTTATATATTATTATTTTTACTTTAAAACACAATAAAATATTTTATTACAAATAAAAATATTATTTTTTTTATTTTTTTTTTTTATATGAAACAAATTGTGTAACCTAAAGTCGAATTTAATAAAACCACTAGTTCCCTTCGCCCTCCAAAAGTATAAAGAAAATGAATTTTTTTTTTTTTTTTAAGAATCAGGGGAGGTAATGAAATGTAATGGCAATAAAAGCCTAAATGACGGTCTGCTTATGTATCAAGAGTTTGCAATTATATAATTGTCACAAGCACTAAAAATAATGAAGAAGTTATTCCAGCGACGAACATTTGCACCCATAAATTAATGCAACATTTCCCATTGCCTGCAACTTTTGGGGCAAAAGGCAAGCTTCAATGTCGATGCTCCCTTCTTCCTCTCCTGGAAACACAGTTATCTTTCCATCCAACTTGTTCGCTGGACCGCTTCTTACTGCTATAGGTCTTCCCCACCCGAAATCATTACCATAAACATTGAACCTCGGCGAACTACTCGTCAAAAGAGAGTTACTCGGAACGCTTTCCATTTTAAGTATCCGCGGATTTTCTATCCAAGACTCCAATAGGTTACTTATCTTTTCATGTGTGTGCGTAGCAACTATCTTGTTCATTTGCAGTGCCACGTACCCCAGCTTTTGATCAAGTTCATCTGCTTTTATCGTTACGATCCTAATACCCCCTCACCCCTGCTCTGACCAGCTGTGCCATTCCCGAATTGTCTGTGCGAACGACACAGGGATGTGTCCCGCAGACATTGGATTCCGCGGAACGGCAACGATGTGTAATGCGTACGTAGCACGAACGTCCTTGTATGTGTGACCTGCGTCCTACACACGCTGCACGTCCTTTGCATAGCACGTGCCCTACACTGGTGCTATGCATCTGTTTCACCTGCTGTCACTGTACAGTACGCATGTATCGTTGTCTGTTACATTCAAGACGGATCGTATGGAGCGGCTCTAAGTACAGAGCGATGATGCGGTCGCTCATCACGTGTCTGCAACCAACATTTGCCGCACAAGAATATTCGGGGAATGCAGTCAGAAATGAGACGTCACGATTAAAAGCAGCTTCACTTGTGCTCCACCCTCTTTTTACTTCCTTCAAATCCCTTCCTTTTGTTCTCCCCCTCCCTTCCTCTTTTTTCTCCCCTCTCTCTCTTTCTTCCTTTTTTCTTTTCTCTCCCCCTTCTAAGGAATAGGAGTTGGGCCAGACTGAAACCACTTTGCCGCCAGAATTTTCGCGGAACTGCAGATTCAGAATGAGATCGTAACGATAAAAGCAGATGAACTTGATCAAAAGCTGGGGTACGTGGCACTGCAAATGAACAAGATAGTTGCTACGCACACACATGAAAAGATAAGTAACCTATTGGAGTCTTGGATAGAAAATCCGCGGATACTTAAAATGGAAAGCGTTCCGAGTAACTCTCTTTTGACGAGTAGTTCGCCGAGGTTCAATGTTTATGGTAATGATTTCGGGTGGGGAAGACCTATAGCAGTAAGAAGCGGTCCAGCGAACAAGTTGGATGGAAAGATAACTGTGTTTCCAGGAGAGGAAGAAGGGAGCATCGACATTGAAGCTTGCCTTTTGCCCCAAAAGTTGCAGGCAATGGGAAATGTTGCAGAATTTATGGGTGCTGTCAATAGCTAATCTTTCTTTTTAGTGTTTGATCTAGAATTGAATCTTGATACACAACTCATAGCTTATTATAGCATTAATTCTTCCTCCCCTATTCATCTCTTCTCTTCACACAAGACATTCATTATTTAGTGAATTTTACTAGTGTTTTAATTCAACCTTTAAAATTGTATATTAATTAAATGAGAAGTAATAATTTTGTATTTGTGCAAAATATAAATATAAATATAACTATAATTTTAAAATATTTGAATTAATATTTTTATCAAACTTAAAATTAAAAATAAAATTATAGTAATTATCGTATTTACAATGTTCATTATAATTAAAAAGAAAGTTATAATAACAGACTTCATTTTTTATATCATGCCCCAATCCGCTTTAACTCATAATCACCCGAGAAGTAAACAATATGTATCTTATAATTTGGTTTCGCACATTAAGAATACTCTAATTATAAAATGACCGCGTGATAGCGTTGTGCACTATAGTGCCTTTGTTATCTTCGGTCCAAACGGAGGAAGCTATAATACGTTGCACAGTAGTTAATTTAAACCCGCTCGCACACCAAACCCACCCCCCGAGTTCGTTACTTCATCTGTTCATAAAGGTTGCGTTCACACGCTCGCATACGAATTGCCAAACAATATTCTCACATAAAAACAAAGGGCCCACCCACAACAACCACCAAAAATTAAATTAATTTTTTATAAAAAAATT
Source organism: Xylocarpus granatum (assembly GCA_019650275.1). Classification (NCBI taxonomy): domain Eukaryota; kingdom Viridiplantae; phylum Streptophyta; class Magnoliopsida; order Sapindales; family Meliaceae; genus Xylocarpus; species Xylocarpus granatum. Next base: position 144,627 of record BNST01000396.1, on the reverse strand, counting down.
AAAAACCACCCCGCAAAATAGAAATTGGGGGCTGGAGTCTAGAGAGATGTTGGTTTTAGGGTTTCAAGCCGAACCGCCAAATCCTCAAGCAAAACCCCCTTCGGTAGAGACATTCTTCTTTGGCATTGTTTCTGCATGAATCGGATCCTGATACGGACCCGCATTGCCGATCCCGGTTCGAACCGCCATGGCCTCGAAGGCGTCCGCTTCTGCCTCTCAGGGCAGATCGGAGCCTGCCAAGGACTATTCGGTATTTAATTTTGTATTCTCTTCTCTCAAAAAACTCGTTTCTGGAAATGCAAGTCAGTTCTCCAATAATGATTATTCGTTGACTTTAGTTGGATTTTTTTCCCCCTTTTGTTGTGTGTTGAAACTGAGTTTCATATGATTTTAATAATTTTTGTTTATTTTATTAGTTAATTATTATATATAGAGGAATATACTGCTGCATTGTGTGAATTTTGCATTGTTTAGGCTTTTGGATTCATTTTGAGTAGATTATGGGGGGCCATATGACAGTCTTTTATGTAATTTTGAGTGGATTAAGTTTTGATGTGATTTTTATAAATGCATTTTTGGTTTGAGTATGGCTTTTGCTATATAGCTTAAGAAATATAACTGCAATTTTGTGTAAATTAGATTTTCGGTTTTTTTATTCATTTTTAGTGGATCATTTGAGTTTTATACGGGATTTGGTGCATTACCAGAGAATGCTTGAAGATATTGCAGAAATTGCTTTAAATTTCAGGATTACAGAATTTATATGTGTATGAAATAACAGATATTACAGAGAAGAAATGTTGGGAAAGTTAAAATGGGAAAAAAGTAAAGAAAATTTTGTGCAGCCATTATTTATTTCTTATTCTTTTTACTTATATAGATATTTGTAAGTTTATGCGTTTTTATTGATTCTAACAGATGACACAGCCACAAGATGGAGCTATGATTCATAAGGAGATTTTGTCTGTTATTGATTCTTTAAAGAAGAAAGTTGCTGCTGACCATTTGGTTTCTATAAAGGTGTCTTTTAACTGTACCATGTTACTGTTGATTTAAGTAGCATGCTTTGGATATGGTCTTCATAATATGCAAATTAGTTTCTTTTCTTGTGTTTATCAGAAAAGGATGGAGGAAAATAGGAAAAAGTTGGTTGGCATCACAAATCACCTGTATAGACTCTCAATGGAAAGAAGAAACAGCCAAATAATTAATACAGACAGTAGTATAGACCTACTAACAAAGAGGCAAAGAGATGTGCAAGGTATGCAAAATGGTATGTATGAAAGTGACGTATATAGGGATAGCCATATGAATCAGGAAGATGGCCTTGCTGCTACAGCAGTTCAAGGATCTACTAATCCTGCCAAGAATGCTGTTCGTCCTATTAAGCTCAATGAAGTTAAAAGATTACCTCCTTATACTACATGGATATTTCTAGACAGGTGTGTTGCAATCACTTTGTATTTTGTGTGCTTAGTCCTGAGGGGACTATTCCTCCTTTTGCTTTTCATGTATGTTGGTGTTTATAATACTAGTTCTGCTATACATTGATAAGTCTCTGTTTTTTTCTATACCTGATTATAAAATGCAAACAGAGTTTGTAATCTTTTGTCTATCGTTTTGTTCCGTATATTATCAACAGTAATCAGTGTGCATAATTCAGGTTTTACTCTTTGTGCATCCCAAGCTTGATATTTCAGTTGTCCATGGCCTTTTCCCCAGACCCACAAAAATAAATAGATCAAACAGAAGGAGAAGAAATTATATAGCATACTCGTCCTCTGCAGGGTTGCTGAAGGAAACTGTCATGCATTGTGTCAATGGCAGTCACATTGTTGGCTTCTTATTTTACTTGTAAATAAAGGAAATTTCTAGATTTTCTCTCTCATATTTTTTAATCAGTTTAATTAATTTCTTCATCTTTTGCAGTTGTGCTTTCATTTCCTTGGGGAATTCTAGTCATTGCCCGGTCTAGATTTTGTAGAATTTTGAACACTGAAATATATATTGTTTAAATAAGAGAATAGGGGCAAAACAATTATATTTCTATCTTTTATTTTTCTCCTACAAATTTTAGTTAGTGTTCTTCTCCTCCTACTTTTTGCTAACTAACAGGAAAACATTGGATATCTAATGTGATTATAGATGGGGTAGTCATGTGTCTTTTTACCTTAATCCATCTTCGGTACCCTTGTAGGCAGACTGAATGGCATTTTCTTTTGCTTATTCTTCATGCTTTTCTGCAGTAAGATTGTTATTAATAGATTTTTTTTTGGTTAAAATAGATAGGATAGTTTCATTTCTGCATTGCAGCAACTCGTAGTATTATGTGCACATATGCTTTAGATATGCAATGTGAGATGTTCAGAACTATACTTGCAAAATGATATTACTTGTATTATGATTGAATAAAAAACTATTTTTATCTGTTTAATCCACTTCTCAGTGAAATTTCATTATATCTTAACTAATGCAATTGTGATGTATTATGATTCTACTACAGAAATCAAAGAATGACCGAGGATCAGTCAGTGATGGGTCGAAGGAGAATTTATTATGATCAAAATGGCAGTGAAGCACTGATTTGCAGTGACAGTGAGGAAGAAGTAATTGAGGAAGAAGAGGAAAAAAGAGATTTTGTGGAGTCAGAAGATTATATTCTTTGGTTGGTATTATAAATTATCTGATGTGATCTATAAGCTTTTGCACATCCTCTTAGATTCCTTTTACTGTGATCTATGCTTTGGATAATTATATTAAGAAGAACTTTTATTGTGATCTGGATCTTCATAGCATTTTCTCTTGGTAATGTTTGTAGAGTAATCACCTATCCATTGTTTCCCAGTTCTTTCAAACTTAACTTCTCTATGCTCTTGCCTTCCTTGTTAAGTGCTTCATCCAAATTCAACTGCAGTCAAGGCCTTACACCGACAGGTTGAGCTAACTTCATGACTATTTTCTCCTCTCTTGGTTCTGATCATTTTGATCAGCCTATGATTGTCACTCCATCCCAAGTTTACCAAAGCGCACTGATTGGTTTCTCTCTCCATCATTCTGTGACCCCATCGCAATGCCAGTATACTGACTGTGGCCATCATAAAGAAAGTTATTCTCTCATTCTCCCTAGGGTTTGTCTGGATAGACTATGAGAACATCGTGAAGAAAGAGGCAATTGGTATTGTTGGGAGCATCATGTAACTTTCGATATGCTGGGCCAGGACCACTTTAAAATGCTTCTGTATTGTTTGGAATGCTGGCCAGACCACTTTAAAATGTCTTTATTGTTTGGCTGGTATATCAATCACTGTTTGGCACTGTATTTCCATATCCAAATTTATATGTTAGAAGCTTGTTTTGAAACAGTTCTCATAGCTCATTACAAAATGTTCTCAGGAACTCAAGTGTTTGTTGTACATGTTACAAATCTGTTATAGATTTTGATGTCTTGAACTAATTATTCTTTTACAATTCTGATTTGAAATTACCAGCATGACTATCAAAGAAGTTGGTCTATCTGATGCTGTGCTCGAGTCACTAGCACAGTGTTTCTCTAGAAGCCCTTCTGAAGTCAAGGTATGCACTTCTGTTTCCACTGTATTATTGGTCTGTGTTTTGGTCCATTCTAGTTTATTATTTTTAATCTCAAGGGATAAATAGTTTTCCTTTAATGTGGCACTGTTTTGTCAACCTTAATATCTAATAAAAACTGGTCACAGTGTAAGCTTTGGTCCAGCCATTTCCCATTTTCTTTGTGCTGGCTTGACAGAGATATGAAACATTGTCAAACATCTTATACAGGCAAGATACGAAATATTGATAAAGGAAGAAAACACTGTGGGAGGCTCTGACAATGGGAATGAGGTGCACATTATGAGTAGTTTACTTGAAAAAGATCTTGAAGCAGCTCTTGATTCTTTCGACAACCTGTTTTGTCGCCGCTGTCTTGTAAGTGGCATTCATTTACTCTATTTAGATTATGTTGATCTGTTTCATCTTCCCTCCAACAGAATCCATTGATCTTTTCTTTGAATTGGTAGGTCTTTGATTGCAGGTTGCATGGATGTTCACAGGATCTTGTCTTTCCAGTAAGTTGATTATATAACTCAGTGTTAAATATATATCTGAATGTCTGTGCCAGACTATGATATTTTTCTGGGTAAAATTTTGTCAGGTTGAGAAACAACCTCCATGGCACCATCTAGAGGAGGAAAATGTACCATGTGGCCCACATTGCTACCGATTGGTATATGCTGGGTGTTTGATTGATATAATTTATCTGGCTTGGCTTATCTCCTCGAAGAATTGGAATATATTAAGTAGCTTCATGTTCGCTGTCAGGTTCTCAAGTCAGAAAGAAATTCTACAATGTGTTACCCCCTTGAATGGTGATTTCAAAGAGAAATCTATATCTTCATCTGATGCTGCTGGGTCTCAGACATTATCAAGGAAGAAATCTTCTAGTTCTTCTGCAAGGAGGAGGGCAAAGTCCCGCCAAAGTGAAAGTGCTTCATCTAATGCAAAATACATTTCAGAAAGCAGTGACTCAGAGGTTGGGCCCAAGCAAGACATCAGTTCTACTCACCACTCATCACCCTCAAAGAGGAGGCTGGTAGGGAAAGGTGGAATTCGTAAGAGGAAGAGCAAGCGAGTTGCTGAGCGTGTTCTACTTTGCAAGCAAAAGAGACAGATAAAAATGGCAGCTCTTGATTCTAATTCTGTTGTCAGTGAAGGTCTTTTGCCAAGTGATATGAAACTTAGGTCTATTTCTCGCAAAGAAAATGAAGATGCTATTTCCTCTTCACATAAGAATGTGAAATCTTCAACCACTGGAAGGGCTAGGAAGAAGGGAATACAAGTTCAGGACAGTTGCAACTTATTGCAGGGTGCAGGTCCCCATGGTTTGTCACAAGACATAGTTACTAACCCACCTGCAACTAGCAGTAATGATGCCTTGAGAAAAGAGGAGTTTGTAGATGAAAATGTGTGCAAACAAGAATTTAGTGATGATAAATCTTGGAAAGCTATTGAGAAAAAGCCTCTTTGACAAAGGTTTCCAAATTTTTGGCAGGAACAGGTCAGTGGATGGAATTCTTGCTGTGCTCCATTGTCCCATTCCATTAAATTAGTTTTTGATATTTTGGTTGGAGAAGTATCTCATTTTGCATGATTCTGTTTTGGGCATTTCTTAATCAATTTGGTTTTCTAAAATGTTGGTTTCCCATGCAAGAGATTTTTGGTTGGCAACTGTGAATCTTTATTGTTAAATGAAGCAATGCTCTATTTCATGTTTCTAAAGCTTAGCTTGAAACAACCTTGCAGCATTTTGCATCCTTAGCTTTCTTGCATGGGTTCCAAGATATTTTCTTTCCTGCCGGTTTATTGATTCTCCATCTTACAGCAAATCTTTATTTGACATCACAGCTGTCTGATAGCCAGAAATCTATTAAATGGTTTGAAGACGTGTTGGGAGGTTTTCCGATATATGACTTGCTCTGAGAACAAGGTGTTTGGCCTAGCTGGTGATGCTGCAAATTCTCATCTTGAAGGCTATTCAAAGTTTGATTTGAATGGAACTATGGTCAGTGTTGTATTTTTTTGTTAGGTAGGCCTAGGATATTGGACCCTCTTTGCTCTAACAATTTATCTTCTCCATTGGTTTGTTTTTGTGGGTATGAACAATAGGGTAACAATGAAGTGAGAAGGAGATCAAGATATTTACGTAGGAGGGGTAGAGTTCGCCGCTTGAAGTATACTTGGAAATCTGCTGCTTACCATTCAATTAGAAAACGGATCACAGAGAGAAAAGATCAGCCCTGCCGGCAGTATAATCCTTGTGGCTGCCAAACTGCTTGTGGAAAGCAGTGTTCCTGTCTTCTGAATGGAACCTGCTGCGAAAAGTATTGTGGGTGAGTCATTACTTTCCCTTGTAGATTACATAAATCAAGCACCAAAGTTTTTCTGGGTTTTCCCATATTTTACTCTGGAAAATTGCAAATTTCTGAAGTTTGCTTTAAATAAGGCTGCATTCATTCCTATTTCTTCTTGTGTGGGTGATACAGAGCTGCATTGCAAGATAGTTCTTGGATTTTGTGGGATGTCATAGGAGTTTGTTTGTCCAGCACAGGAATGTGTGGAGACTTTGATGCATGACTGTCTTTTATTCTTACACCAATTTAGGGAATTATAGTGTTTGTACATGTATTTCTAGTGACTTGTGTGTTATGCATGCAAGGATGACAGATATGACGCATGAATGTTCTAAGTTATGATTTATGTATTCGTCTAGATGTCCCAAGAGCTGCAAGAATCGATTCAGAGGCTGCCATTGTGCTAAAAGTCAATGTAGAAGTCGTCAATGTCCATGTTTTGCGGCAGACAGAGAATGTGATCCAGATATTTGTAGGAATTGTTGGATTGGGTAAGTTTTAACTTGGGATGCTTAATCTTCAGTCAACCACTTAGAGCAGCCTGCGGAAGTATACTTTGATTTTGCTGATTTATAGGCACATGATTTGAAGTTATATTTAATTAATTATGGGATAATAATGGGATATGTGGCACATGATTCTCTATATTTATGATACACATTGCCTGATCTGCTATTCTCAATTATTAAGGTGTTTTTAGCAAAAATGACTTCGCTAATTTTATGTTTCTGTTTATTTGGATTTGTGTAATGATATATCTTGTTAAAATAAGATTTGTCATTATTACTAAAGGGAATGATTCCGTAATTGAATGCTCCATGACAATGGATTTTTCTGATGATGAGATCCAAAATTGGCATTTGATGCAGATGCATTCTTTCTGCTTAAGCAAGGAATTGAAATTTTTGCCTAGATGCGTCTTGGCATGCCAAAGAGATTTTGTTTTTCTTTGTTGACTGTTGAGGGAAAAAAATGCCCTTTTTTTTTCTTTCTCGTGGACACAAGGTTAAAATTGTTTGTAGTTTTAGAGAGTTTTAGCTTTTCAAATGGTAGTAATTCATGGATAATTTGAGAATGGGTATAAATAGATGTCATTGTATTTGCAAAAATTTTGTTTTTTTTAATTTCTCTTTTAGAGTAATCAACCCAATTTAAGATTATATTATCTCAATAACCTTTTACTTCATTTGCAAGTTTAAATGTGTTGTATTGGTGCTCATTTTAATCTTCTCATACTATGTATAGTTAGAGCCTTCTGAATTGGTTTTGCAGTTGTGGTGATGGTACTCTTGGTATTCCTGATCAAAAAGGTGATAACTATGAATGTAGGAATATGAAGCTTCTGCTCAAACAACAACAACGGGTAATTGCATTTTGTTGTCTCCATTTTTGTAAACAAACATCTAATTAACTGCTTATTTTTGGATTGCATCAATAGAAGCAATGTCTTTTGGTTTCTTTTCTACTTCAATCATTTTCCAATAGAGAATTTCATGTTGATTCTGGATAGTCATATCTTCAAATTAGCTCACATGTTCATCCTGTATAAATCTTATTTACTGGAGTAGTAACTTTTGTGTTCTTTCAATGAAGCCATTTTTATCGAAAATAAACATTGATTTCTGATTGCTTTAACTACTCTCCCTGCCAATTTTAAGTGTATATGACCAGTAAAATTATTAAAACTCTCTTTCATAACCTTGGTCAGATAATTTTCTAATCAATTGACTTTTTGGTTCTGGGTGTGAATTCAATAATGATTAGGGGTAAGGTGATGTGCAGTTGGGATAATTCTGGAGACCTGGTGTTTCAACATACAATTATATGCAGCAATGTTTTGAACTAGATGCAATGGTGAACCCTGTAATGTTAATGTGCTTCTTATGTCTCTGTGTGTGTGATATCATTCTTTTCTTTATGCTCGTCTTTTCATCTGTATTGATTGTGCCACTAGTGCGATCTGTTTTTGTTATACAAATACTGTGGGTGAAGGATTCTTGAAATCTCTTGGAGGTTGATACTGAAGTTTCTAAAGTATATTTGCCGTTACTTGGGTCTAATTCTCATATAAATGTGTAGGTTTTACTTGGAAGATCCGATGTGTCTGGGTGGGGAGCTTTCTTAAAGGTAACATTCTCATTTGTTATAAGCTCAGCCAATCAGACTTGATGCTGTATGCTTGGTTTTGCTCTTGCTACTGAAAAGTTTTTGGCCTACCTCCAGAATAGTGTTGGAAAGCATGAATACCTTGGTGAATACACTGGAGAACTGATTTCTCATCGGGAAGCAGACAAGCGTGGGAAGATATATGATCGTGAAAATTCATCATTTCTCTTCAATCTGAATGATCAGGCATGATGCATGACACTGTGCTTGTTTTTTCACAGACTTGTTTTTAATCTACTCTTGAGTGACAGTCAACATATAAATCCATAAATTCATTTTTATGCAGTTTGTCCTAGATGCTTATCGGAAGGGTGATAAACTGAAGTTTGCAAATCATTCTCCAGATCCAAATTGCTATGCAAAGGTAACCCCTTTGACTGTCCTAGCTCCTGGACCCTTCCCAGTTATGTGAACAAACCTTGACCTTTTAATTTTTTGCGAAGAAAATATATTTGATAACATATGAGTAGTTTCTACAAGTCAGCAGAGCGTTACATTTCAAGCAGTATGCCTATTTTAGGTTCATGTTTACTGTTTGGCAGGTGATCATGGTTGCTGGAGATCATCGTGTGGGCATTTTTGCCAAGGAGCGAATTACTGCCGGTGAGGAACTCTTCTATGATTATCGATATGAGCCCGACAGAGCTCCTGCTTGGGCTAGGAAGCCCGAGGCATCTGGGTTGAAAAAGGAGGAAGGTGCTCCTTCAAGTGGCCGTGCTAAGAAGCTTGCTTAGTATGTGCATTTATTTAAACTCTAAATACAAAATTTTACCATTCTTTTAACAGGTACAACCATAATTCTCATTTTCGTTGATTTTAGAAGATGCATATTCCTGATTTTGTTGTTGGAGACGCCACCCTCATCTCCATAGATAATCTATTCTGATTCTTCCCTTTTTTATTCATGTTAATTCTGTTGCAGGCTGTATCCACTAACATTAGAATAATGTCAGATTATTGGGTTAGCATGATGTAACATCCGTCTTTTTGTAAACGGCAAGGAGAAGAAAAGAAAGAGATCTTATTAGCAACTTCATTCAACTGTTTTATTCCTCTTTTTATTTATTTACTTTTTCCTTGTAGTTTTATTAATTTTATTTTATATGATAAAATTTATATTTTCATTTTTTTTTGGGGGGGGTTGGGAAGGAAGGAGAAGGGAACTACGTGAAAGGCTTTTCTTTTTGCGTCCAAATCACATTTTCCCTTTAATAAATTTGCCACTTTTTTAAGATAGTGGGTTGCGTTGTCATCCTTTGTACTCTTTTTCTCTTACGCTTCAACTTACGCGTCATTAACAAGTTAATAAGATAGAGATTTATTCTGGACCGATCGGATACGCAATTGTTTCATGGTATATTCTTACCACTTTTAGGTGGCCAAACTACATTTAATTTGGGTGGATTTCGTACCTAACAAAGTAATCCACCCTACGCGCTTGCATTTGAAAACGTTGCTTGTATATAGCAATTGTCATGTAAAATTAAACTTGCTTATTTGACGAGCATAACTCAGGCCCAAATCCATGAGATTGGATTTCGCTGAGCCAACGGAGCAGGCCCATGGAGGAAGCAAACTGCCCCACCACGTGAGGGGTACTGAAAATAAATTCCAGGTGCGACCAAATCAAAAAGCCTAAAGATAAATACTGTCCCTTAAAAAATGTAATCAGTTGCTGATCTATCCGATCTCAGACAAAACGGTGCCGTTTTATGATGTCCAGTGTAAAAGCGCAAGGGTTTAATTAATTTTTTTTGCTTACAAAAAGAGAAAAAAAAATTAAAGGTGACAAATAAAGCCCGCGTTTGGTGCCTAAAATTCTATACCAGGTCACCATCTCTACACAGTAAAACTTCCCTTTTGCCTTTATTTTTTGTTGCTCGCAGTAGTCAGTACTGGTTGGAGCTTCTCTCTCTTTCTCTAACAATTCTTTCTCGAGCTCTGCTTACGCCCGCAGTAACCATGTTGGCTTGTTTCATGGCCTATAATTGTCTACGCAGAGCACGTGCAATTCCGTATCTCTTAATGTTGTTACTCTTGCTTTCGGTCTTCTTCTCCAACTCTACTGCTTGTTCTAACGGGAATTGCCAGGTTTCTTTTCCTTTTATCTTTCTCTCCGTGAAGATTCTGATCTGTCGTAGATGTTCTTTATTTTTATGAGTTTGAACTGACTTTCATCATTTTGCAGGTTTTTGATTCATGTGCAACGCCTACCGACTGTGGTCCGGGTCTCTACTGCGGAAACTGCCCTGCTTTAGGCAAGAATCAACCCATTTGCACCAGAGGCCAAGCTACCATACCCACTTCTATTGTGAGCTTCTGCACCGTCAAATTTGTGTTTTCATTTGACTTGTGTACTCTGTTTTGCTATACTTTATGTCAATCTGATCGTGCGATTGAGCTGTTTTCTGCAAATTTTTGATGGGCAGATTGGTGAGTTACCGTTCAACAAATATTCGTGGTTAGTGACTCATAATTCATTTAGCATTGTTGATTCGCCGGCTTTGGCTGGTTTCCAAAGGCTGACGTTTTACAATCAAGAAGACACTGTTACTAATCAATTGAGGGTATGTGATTCTGTTCTTCTTCAATAAGTTATGTGTCCATTGATCCTTTCCTCGGTAAACAAAGATAAGATTAGATAATTGAGCACATCTCTTTATTTAATCCTCATTTATTCCTCTGCTTTATGAAACAAAATCAGTTCAATTCTGGCACATCCATTTAAATTTCACATTGCCTTCTATATTATTTTTCTCAGGAAAATTGTGTATCCTACATTGATATTTTATTTCTTGAATTCAAATTCTTATGCATGCTGGTGTTTGATGGATACTGTTTAGAATGGAGTGAGGGGATTGATGTTGGATATGTACGATTTTGATGGCGATATCTGGCTCTGCCATTCATTTCGAGGGCAATGCTTCAACTTCACCGCTTTTGTAACATTCTTTTTTTCCTTTATTTATCAATTTAAAAATTTAAATATGATTTTCGTGGTAATAATTTCTTCAGTTGGTTTCTAATGTATGCACCAAATTTTGCTCAGCAACCTGCAATTAACACCTTAAGCGAAGTGGAAGCATTTTTGAGTCAGAATCCTACTGCCATTGTGACTATTATAATCGAGGACTATGTACATACTCCAAAAGGTTTAACAAACTTGTTTAGTAGGGCTGGTTTGGACAAGTACTGGTTTCCTGTGTCCAAGATGCCCAAGAACGGTGAAGATTGGCCTAATGTCACAGAAATGGTGCAAAAGAACTATAGGCTTCTTGTTTTCACTTCCATTGCTTCAAAAGAAGCGGAGGAAGGAATAGCTTATCAATGGAAATATATAGTGGAGAATGAATGTAAGTGTAAAATGTCATGTGTTTATTACTTTTGAGTCGCTGATATTTCATCCCGTAATAGCCTCACAATGTGTTACAATTCAGCGGGGGATCCTGGCGTAAATGAAGGCTCCTGTCCAAACAGAAAAGAATCACACCCCCTGAATTCAAAAAAGGCGTCTCTTTTCCTTCAGAATTACTTCCCTACATATCCAGTTGAGGATCAAGCTTGCAAAGAGCATTCAACTCCACTTGCTGCAATGGTTGGTACTTGTTACAAAGCAGCAGGGAATGTTCTGCCAAACTTTTTGGCGGTCAATTTCTACATGGTACTAAAATTTTATTTTAGGAAAAGAATTTGTTCTAAGATATCTAATGCCAACTAAGAATCTTAACTAGTGATCATGTATTGCAGAGGAGTGATGGAGGTGGTGTGTTTGATGTTTTGGATAGAATGAATGGCCAGACATTGTGCGGGTGTAGCACTGTCCTTGCATGCCAGGTTTGCCCAAATACTTATCTGAGTGCTTGGTACTTGTATCCGCATTCTAGTTCATTTACTCTATGTTTCTTTTTTTTTCTTTTTTTTTCCCTTGCTATTTATCTCTATCCAAATTGCAACATATCACATGATGACTCTGTTTACCTTCAGAAATTTCCAATCTGGAGCATAGTTTACAAAGAGTGGCTTACATAAATGGATAATTTCTAAAAATTTATGATGAAATTGTTTATGCTTTAATTTTCCATCATCTTGATCTGGATCCAGATCAGAATCTAGTGACAGCCTAAACTGAAGCAACTAGGCAACTCTTCACCAACCCCAGAACTATGAAATACTCTTAAATCATTTTCAAAATGTTTGAAAATGTTCTCTATATCTTAAATGTTGTTTCAAAACTCAAGGCCTTGGCATGACACTTCATGGCACACTGTTGAACTAAGTCTAATTCAATTACTGTCACCATTTGTTGACAGCAGTCTTGGATGTTTTGTTTTTTCATGGTTTGCACAATACGATGGGAACATTCAGGATGTGTGATTTCATTTATGGGCTTTTGACTCTCGTGATAGCATACGATCTATATCTAAATTTTTTCATTAAGAATATTATATTGATGGAATTTTGCAGGCTGGAGCACCTTTTGGATCTTGTAAAAACATTGCCGTGCCCAGGGGCAGTCCAACAACTAATACTCCGGGAACCGTTTCTGGATCTGTTCAGTTCTCTAGATCTGCTTCAACGGTCCATTCTCCAAATTGCTTGCTTTACTACTTGTTCTATCTTCCACTAATGGTGTTTCTATTATGACTGCAATACATGGTATTTGGAAGTGAAGGTCAGTGAACTCCCTTGGTGGGCTGCTATGATAAGTCAGTTAGTTTTGGAGTCTGATAAGTCACTTGGTAGAACTGAACAAATCCTACCTATTAAGATTAGGGGTAGATGAATGTTTGCTAGAGTTAAATTAGTAGATATTTAGATTAAGAATTTGGCGCAAATGCCCAGGAATCTGATGTAGATAGTGGTTAAGAGAGACCCAGTGTATCAACAGTTGATTGTATGCGGCTGAGTTCATTAAATCACCGGCATATTGCCATGTGTGTTGCATTGCCTTGTATATTGACCTTCCATTATGCATTCTCTTTTGTTGATGAAGCTAATGCATGTTCATTTAAAAAACCATTAAGGTCTATTCATGAGTTTTTCCTTAAGCCTGTTCCCAACTAGACCTTAACATAATGATCTATTCTTCTCAGTATAATTCATGTTAGGCAAGTAATGTCTATGGAACAATATAATGTAAACTACCAATTCCTTTGTGCCCATGCAGGCCATGGTGGTTGACTAATACATGTATGCACTACACCCTGACGACATAAATAGAAAGGAAAATCCCATGTGTACAGGACAATGAATACACATTCACAAGAGACATTTTGTTATTATGTTTTGCGGATCTGGATTTATGTTATGTCATTTTCCCAGTGTCTAATATGGCACGTAGTTTTCCTATTTGGAGTTTGGAATTTGAATATTGTGAATGATTCTATTTCCTAAAAATGAACACTTAACTTGGAAATAAGTTTTGGAGTTGAGCTATGCAATCCACATTATAGATTTATTGCCACTGATATAGCTAGCAGTTAGACAACATCTCCAGAAAGCTATTACTTACCATACTATGAGAAGTCATTACGCTTCAGGCCAAGAAAAATTCATTCTAGGCCTACCTACCTGCTAACATGCTGAAAACAAAGCACTCAAATTTAAGAAACAGATGATTATCCAAAATAATCATGAAATTTGAGTAACCCATTGGGTGACTCAAATTTCATAAAACAAGTGTCTGGATAAGTATATAGAGGCAGAATAACACAGGTTTAAACATTTTAAAGTGCCACTAGAAGTTCCTGGCTTGGGGTTGTAGTACATGGATACAAATTAATTCATTTATGTTATATATTATTTACCCAAACACAAAACAATACAATTGATGTGTGCCAGTGTTGAAACAATGAGCAGTTATTCCAATTTTCAAATTTATTATGATGACTAAATTACAGAAAGTAATAAAGAACCTGTACAAAGAACATGAGATTGGCAGCTTATATGATGGGCAACATAGATGCATTTCCAATATTTAAGAGCAGAGCTTCAGGTTTTATCTGAAGGGTGGGATTAATAGTAAGCAAGCCAATGAAGCAATCTACTGGAACTCTGGTTCCCCATGCATTGATTGACTCAAGCTTGCCACATTTATTTACAAGTGTAAGTAGCCCTTTCCCAGTTATATGACGGCAGCTCCAGAGGACAATACTCTGAAAAGGAGAGAATGACAAGTTCTATACCCATTAAGCAACAGTATGATAAACTGGAAAAAAAAATGATAGCAATGAAGGTGGCTGATAATGAGATCATTTGATTACTGCTAATAATATAATTCATAGTGCAATTTTCTGAGAGGACTCACCTTTAACTCTGGGCAGCTATTTGCAATGGCATACAAAGATTCATCAGTGATAAATGTACCACCTATATTCAGGTGTTTCAAGGAACTAGCTCTTGATATCTGTTCGAAATATTTTAGAAAAAAAAAGAAGTTAAAGAACCATCTAAGCTAGGCTTTCCAAAAACCCGCTTACTATGTATTGTGTAAGACCATTTACAGACCAAAGTAACATAGTTATCTATCGCATACCAGCTGAACAACTCCTTTGTCTGTGATCCCTGTCAAACCCCAGAGTGATATGGATGTCAAATTGCCGATACACTTTGCTAAAGATATTCTGTACAGTCCATTGTCAGTGATTTGGCAACCCCAACGACTCCTAGAACTGAAAATACAATAAGAAACATCATATACTGAAATGTAAAGAACCAGATTCATGTATTTGAATTTGGCTACAGTTACATGAAATCGAACATTTACACATTACATTCTTGGCAGAAGAGATCTATGAATGGCTATTGCCAAAATAAATAATAAGGTTCATGTCTCACCAAAGCAACCCCCAAATTTCATTTTTCAATTTTGTACCAGCTGATATTTCTATTTAAAATATATATTCATACTGGAAACAAACATAAGTATAAAAAAGGCAAATAGATCAACTCAATTCTAATTAATGTTAAACTGATAACTAATCATGAAAGAACTGATTTAAAAAGAAACAAATGTATTTAATCAAGCTTAACATCCTCGCTAGATCCCTGTAGCATCAACTTACAAAGACAGCCATTCTGCATTAAATCATATTGAATCATAGCAATTATAAGGTTACCTCTACCGTCTCTGGAAGCCTGGGATGCTGGGGTGGTGGAATGTGGATGATCATTAGAAATTGAGATATTTATTAGATATTAATGAGCTGATCAGTTCATGAAGGTAACAATGCACTCTCCTAGAAGGTAAGAAGCACTAACACGTATTATTTGCCATTTGTTTGAGTTTCATCTTAAACTTCATCTAAACAAGTAGCTCAAGCATCAAGCCTGTCTCTCATCCCATTTTCTTCAGTTATATCTTACCAAGGCATAATTTCACAGGCTAGAGGCACGAATATCTGAAACAACTCATAAGAAATGTATCACCATCCAAACAACACAGATCCAGTAATGCCAAAATCTTTGGGGATCTTAATGGAGAAAACAGTTTGTCTGCTTAACAACTCGACGTGTACAAAACAATTTCAAAAATGTACATTCTAGAGGGTAAGAATCAAAACTAAAACTATGTTATTTATGGAATTTCAGACCTAGGCAAGCAAAAGACTTCCCATAACTAGTATGATCACAAATTTGGTATGATCCCAGGTCTACGATCTTTGAGATAATCTCCCAGGCCACGACACATTTTTTAAATGTTTCAATTGAACTTCAAAGAAGTATACACAAAGAAAGGAAACTGCTTAAATTTTCTTTGTTGCACTGCTACTGTCAAAAGCTGAAGATTTCCAGCCAACCGGATTAAGTGGAACCCCCAATTTCTCTGTTTCCAGCTGCCCATTTATCGTGGTGGATGACCATACGAAGAATTCCCATCAAATTGTTTCAGGTCATACTGTTTACAATAAAAATTTCTTTCATCTCGCTAATTCTGAACATAATTTTCATTATACATCAATCTTTTCGCCAAGAACTAGAAGCCATTAAAGGAACAAAGAAACAGAGAGAGAAAAGGAAAATTCATTATTAAAAAAGTACAAAAAAAGAAAAAACTTTAAGAGAGCAAGAGAGCGTACATTTCAAGTTCTTTGAGGCTGTAGGCATGGCTAACGAGACGAGCAGTAGAATCATCGTCCATCTTCCACCCAGCAAAGCTCAAATTCTTTCTTCGTGCCAAAGACTGCTTAACACCCACTTTCCATTTCTTGCACACACTACTCGCCCTTCACCAACAACGAAACCAAAATTCTAATTGACAAAAACAAACCTTCACGACAATGATAACATGTAAATAAATTGAAAAAAAAATAAGAGCTTACTGGGCTAAATCAGTGAAAGAAGTGATCATAACAAAGATATGACCCAACAGGTCTATCGGCAATCTATCAATCTCTGCCTCTCCCTCCATAATTTCTGCAGAGAAAAAGGGTTTCAACTTCGTGGGCACGCACAATCTTGAAATGGTCGTTTAAGGTTGCGTTACTTTTAGTGAGTTGCCGGTACAAGTTATAAGAAAAATTAAACAATAATGAAGAAAGGATGTGGTCATCGTTTTGTCATCATTTCCAGCATCTCTGCGGCTTTATTATTAATCCAGTGGTTTGCGTGCGCGTGTGGTCTCTGACTTCTCCCCCCACCCACCTCAGTTGTCAACGTCTTTCGCGGGTATACCCAAACTCTTTTATTACAAATAAAACGACACCGTAAAAAGATCAAGAGAATTCAGACACGATGGATTTGCAGTTCGCTCGTGTCTGATACACGCACAGGCAAGCGATGCAGCAAATAGGTTTTATTATCATGTGCCATAGTGTTCGTGATATGCCGAACTTGCTAAACATTGGGTGTGGATAAATTCATTCTCTTTTGTGCTAAGGTCTTAGCACACTATGCAACGTTAACAGGTAGTAATATTTGATACCAACTGTAACTGTCCGTGCCCGGCTGCAGCCTGGTTTCTCTGCCTTTACTGAATGGAAACCTGCTCTTCTTGAGTGGAAACCATTACATTATTGTAGTGTTGATTCTATCAGCTCTAGTGCTTTTAGACTTGACAGGTTTCTCTGTTTACAGAAGCTTTTGCTTACGGGATTGTTGGCTCGGTTAAAGGCATATTTGGGAGGATTATGGCAGTGAAGCACGTTTAAAATATTCCATGACAAAATCACCTGAGAAAAAAAAATAAAATTACAGAATGGTTGTCTTGGTTTTAACGTTGGTTTGCATATGCCTCTCCTTGATCAGAGCTCTCAACTCTATTACTGCCTTGGATTAGAGTAATACAACAGATTACTTCAAACGCTTATGCATTATCTCTAGTTACTGAATTTTTAAAAGTTAAAGATATAAAAAATTAAGATAAAATCATTGTCTCTTGTTGATACCATCCCATGTACTTTGTTTTGGGAACGTCTGATGGTATTTTATAAATGGACGAACGAGCATGATTTGCATCAACTTGGCCTAAATTGATACTAGTTTTATACCATGCAACAAATATGAACTTGCAGGAATGCTAACAGACGTAGAGATGAAGTAGTTATGTAAAAAAGACGTTATGGTTACGAGGGATAATGTTATATGGCTTATATGAGAGTCATATTACATTAGAAATTGTTCGAATCAGGAATACCAAGGTTGGAAATTGATTCAACATATATGATAAACTATAACCTGGATCAGTTTTAGGTCAACCTAAATTGATCAGCTAATGCGACGGCATAGTGTGATCCCATCACAGACAGAGAGCTGGCAAATATCGATCCTTGGATCGAGAGCCAAGGCCTTGTTGAGTTGCAACACGAAATCCCTGCAATATCTAATGAGCTGAGGCAGTGGTGCATCAGGCGGTGCCACCACTGATCCATTCCATAGGGTGTTGTCGTAACCAATCACTCCTCCAACCTTCACAAGCTCGATAAGCCTCTTGTGGTAGTTCATGTAGTTTTCCTTGTCCGCGTCAACAAAGATGAAGTCGAACGTCCCATGATGTTTTTCCTGAAATCCATACGTTCACGTCAATGTTGTCTATACAAGTTGGTCATGAATAAGTAAGCAGAAATCTGATACACATTAATTCTGTGATTCCTTCCTTACGTCTTGGATCATTTGATCGAGAACAGGAAGAGCAGGTCCTTCTCTGAAATCAATCTTGTGAGCAACACCAGCTTTTTGAATTATAGGCAGACCTAGATCATAGTTTGCCCTGTCGATGTCCATGGCCAATATCTGAAACATTCAACAGCATATATTATTATTCAAAATTTTCTGTATATTTCTCTTCTTCAAATATATCCCAATAAGTAATTAACGATACTAATGTGGATACCTTGCCATCATCGGGAAGAGCGAGGGCAGTGGCTAGAAGGGAATAACCAGTGAAGACACCAATTTCCATGGTATTCTTGGCGTTGATAAGCTTGATAAGCATGCTCAAGAATTGTACTTCATCAGCTGAGGTGCTCATGCGGTTCCTGCATTTGCATTTGTGGGAAAATGAATCTGATAACCAGCCATTAGAATTAATTAATTTGCCAGGAATTGAAGAGATCAAGGTATCTGCTAACTGCTTACAGATTACCTGACAGTAATCAGAAAATACATTTGAAGCTATTTATAAAAGATTTACAAATCACCATCTGTAAAATAAAATATTCTCAAAATAATTTCACAAAATATTCCAAACATGTGGTAAGATTATGTAATTAATTAAGGAGAATCTCACAATGGATGCTTGGCCGTCAACTCACGGAGCTCCTTCAAGCTTTCGGGCTCTCTTGGATACACACTAGTTTCAAGTATATACTGCATCAGATAAATACAAAATAAAGACACGTATATAGAAATTGTGATAGCATAAAGACATTCCTGTTTCCATGCAAGAGTTGCCATTAATGTTAATGACGAAGCAGGTGTGTAGTTTACCTGGTAAAGTTCATCGCTTCGTAAGAGACTCTTGTGGCCAACTTCTCGGGGGCCATCTGCAGGCTGCCTTTCTTCCATTACTCAGTTTCAGTGTTAGTCCCGTATGTCTCCCTATTTTCGTGCTTTTAAACTCAACGGGTTGCTCCATTAACAGAAGTTACACACGCAATTGTCGCATCACGCAGAGATATGCTTGAAGTGTGGTGTCAGTTAATGCACAATTTTAGGATCCGTTCGAGGTTGTTAAAGAAAATATATTATATAATACATTTTAAAACTAATAACTAAACACATGAATAAATATAACTACACACGCATACTTACCCACATACATACATATATACATACATACATACATATACACACGTGCAAGAAAAAAAGGATGGGATGTTAAGAGATACGACACTCTTTTCTCACCAAAATATTCTTCAATTTTTATTCTCCTTAACACGTTGTTAGTTAGCATTGTGTGTATGTGTGTGCGTGTGTATATATATATGTGTGTGTAATAAAATATATAAACAATGATCTTACCATATATTAATACATAGTATCAACAATTCAGATTATATTTTAAATTTTTAATTTGAGTTGTGAAATACAAAATTAAAAATTAATTCAATATCAACCATTAATTATCAATATATGTCATGTGTCGACGTCTGATGAAAAGTTAAAAATAGAAAAGATAAGGAGAAAATTTTTGTCTATACATATATATATATATATATATATATATATATATATTACAGTATTTTTTTACCAAATATTCTTGAAACAAATTAAAATTTCTTTCTAGTTGGTACAAGAGCATGAGATTAGGGATTCATTTGAGAGTGTAGTGATAAAATATATAAGTGCTTATGTAGTTTAATATTTTTTAAAAAATTTAAAATTTTAATGTTACTCGTAAATCATGTTAAGTACTTTTTTAATTAGTATATAGTTATGTGCGAATTTAAAAATTAACTTTAGCGTTGATTAAAAGAATTATGAAGTTAATAACTAAACACATGTATAAATACTTGTATGTTTAGTAAACTACCTATGTAGTTCCAACTAGCAAAATCAAACATGCGCTAAGGAGCCATTTGTATTTTATCCTAGTTCTTAATTTACCGAATTTAACTATTTTAGATAATTAAATATTTTTTAAAAAACTTTTAAGAGAAAAGTAATATATATATATATATATATATATATATATATATATATAACTCTCTCTCCAAATTAATTTCTCAAAATTGTTTTTTTCGTATTTATATAATTTATATAATGACTTCAACGTTTTCATGTTTAATTTATATAATTTAAGGTATTGGGTATTCTAAAATATTGTAGTTATTTTTAAAAATTTTCTTGCAAATTTAAAAAATACATATTTATTCTTCATACAGCATCAATTATGACAAAAT
The DNA here is from genome assembly GCA_019650275.1 of Xylocarpus granatum. Lineage (NCBI taxonomy): Eukaryota > Viridiplantae > Streptophyta > Magnoliopsida > Sapindales > Meliaceae > Xylocarpus > Xylocarpus granatum. The sequence goes on along the minus strand of BNST01000396.1, from coordinate 124,193 downwards.
TTACATTAACATTATTTTTGTTTGTTTATAAGTGAAAAATTATAATAAATAATTATTTTATTTATATTTTTACAAAATATTTTATTATTTATCTAACATTTTAAAGAAGAATACAATCGTAAAATTATTATTTTTAATATTTATTATATTATATTATATATAAACAAATTTTTCATGTTTAGCAAACAAAATTTTCATAGTTAGATATGCGAGCCAAGCCTATTCATATTTCAGACTGTTTCTTTTCAATATAAAAAAACAAATACTATCTAAATCAATGGCTTAACCTATCGTTGCCAACATGTGCAAGCTGTGAAAAAGGTAGGTCGGAATACTATGACATACTGTGTGTGTGTGTGTGTGTGTGTGTGTGTGTGTGTGTGTGTGTGTGTGTGTGTGTGTGTATAAACAAACAGATTTTTCATATTAAGATGTTCAACCCTATTCATACTCCGGCCAGATTCAGATTTCAATAGAAAAAACAAACGCTGCCCAAATCGATTTCTTAACCTATAATCGCCAATATGTGCAAGCTATGAAAAGAAAGGTGGGTCATGTTTTATACTGATTCAAATCTCAATATAGATAAATAAATAAATAAATAAAAGCTACCTAAATCTATTATTGATTTACCTGTCATCACCAGTATGTGCAAGTTATGAGAAGAAAGGTAGGTCGGAATGCTGTGACATACTTGATGTTTGAATATGCTTGTGAGCTGCATGGAATGCAATTAAAACGTGAGAGTTTGGAAACTAACACTCTTCTTAAATTATTAGTGAAAGTAAGAAATTTCAGTTCTTAACTGTTGTTTGTGTAAGAACAGCTAAGAACCCTTTTGAACCTATCGTCCTTGTTAATTAATGGAAGAAGTAGAGTATGTATACAATCTGTGTAGGGCTTGCTTGTGATTAGGCAGCTTATGGTTAGGTTTTTTTTTCAATAAAGGAACAATGGCAGTCAGCCACTCTCTAATTTAGTCTGATAGTAATTCGGTCTCTAGGGTTCTATAACTACTACTTTTAGTCTTTGTAATTATTTTTAAAAGATGGACATAGCTGCTGCAAAGATCGGAAAAATAACAGACGAGTCCTTGAGATTTATTGAAATAATAAATAAGGATATAGTTTGTAGCCCTTTTTACACGGATCATTTGTGTTAAATATTCTTCAAATTAGCATAAATTGATACTTTTGCCATATCAAGAGACAATCTTTTGACAAATATATATATATAAATTATATTATTATCTATTATTTCATTAAAACCCAAAAACCCGTAATCTTTGCAGCAGTACTGTCCATTTCATCATGATATTTAATTCCGGGGCAAAACTAAAATAGGGACTACAAATGATATGTATGAAAAATGAGAGATTAAAATACTATTATGTTAAATTATAGGGGAGCTTACTGTTATTTTACTCTACCCGACACCTAATACTGAGCTATTATAGAAATCAATATTTATTATACAGTTGTTTCAAATCATCACAGAAGCATAGCAGTCCCCAGTGAACTGTAATAAAAACAGGCCGGCAACTTTTGAAATCCAGCAACATGAGCAACTTCTATTACAAGAAAGGGCAGCCTAACCCAAAGTGTTGTCGAGTCTCAAAAGCAAATCACTAGTTAACAAATTTCTACGAAGAATTCAATTTACGCACCCAAAGTTATGTACCTTTACCTGATCAAACAAGACCGTATGCAACTTCAATAAATGGGGCATGCAGCCTGGGAAGTCCTCAAAGGCAAAATAATAAGAAGAACATAAGGAGATTAACAGTAAGTGCGTAATGGCTTCGATGCAGCAAGGACAGGAAAAGAAGAGTGCAGCTGGGCAGGGAGAAATTGGCCACAAGAGTCTTTTACGAAGTGGTGAGCTTTACCAGGTAAACTAAAAACATTTCCTGTCCTTGTCTGTAAACATTAGCTTCACTCTGGAATGGAAACCGGAATGTGTTTAGATTGTCGCAATTTCGATTTATCTCTTGCAGTATATACTTGAAACCAGTGTATATCCAAGAGAGCACGAATACTTGAAGGAGCTTCGTGAGTTAACGGCTAAACATCCATTGTGAGATTCTTCTTAAGTAGTTCATAATCTTACTATATGCTCGGCATATTTTGTGAAATTATCGTGCGAATATTGTTGTAAAATTTAAAAAAGAAAAAAGAATTGAATTTTATAGATAATGGTAATCAAGTTCATTTTTCCGCAAATACAAATGCAGGAAGCACTTGAGCACCTCGCCCGATGAAGTACAATTATTGAGCATGCTAATCAAGCTTATCAACGCAAAGAATACAATAGAAATTGGTGTTTACACTGGTTATTCCCTTCTAGCCACTGCCCTTGCTCTTCCCGATGATGGCAAGGTATCCAAATTAGTATCATTAATTACTTATTGGAATATATTTAAACGAGAAATATACTGAAAGTTGAATAGAATATATGCTGTTGAATGTTTCAGATATTGGCCATGGACATCAACGGGAAAGACTATGAACTGGGTCTACCAATATTTCGAAAAGCTGGTGTTGCTCACAAGATTGATTTCAGAGCAGGACCTGCTCTTGCTGCTCTCGATCAAATGCTTCAAGACGTAAGGAAGGAAGCATAGAGTTAATTCTCCAAAATTTTGTTAGTATGCGTTAGATTTCTGCTTTAAACTTGTATAAAATTTGAAATGGACGTATGAATTTCAGAAAAATTATCATGGGATGTTCGACTTTATCTATGTTGATGCGGACAAGGATAACTACATTAACTACCACAAGAAGGTTATCGAGCTCGTGAAGGTTGGAGGGGTGATTGGCTACGACAATACCCTATGGTATGGATCAATGGTAGCACCGCCTGATGCGCCACTGACGCAGCGCACTATATATCTGAGGGATTTCGTGATGGAACTCAACAAGGCCTTGGCTGTTGATCCAAGGATCGAGATTTGCCAGCTCTCCGTTGCTGATGGGATTACACTTTGCCGCCGCATTAGCTGAGCAAATTTAGTTTGGCCGAGAGGAGTTCAACTGAATAAAGTTGGCTTGTACGCGTTGAGATGTATTGTATGGTAAGGAGAATATGGACAAAGACACACCACAATTAGTGAATTGTATCTTTCTTAATTTCCCATGAAAACAATGAATGATTATTGCTATATATTGGGGTATCCACCTCAGACATTGTATTATATATGGATTTCTTACCAAGAGTGGTCAATTTCATTAAATGCTATGACAAGTCACCTTGTGCTAGACATTCCAAACATATAAATTTTGGTTTTAGCATTTATTCAATTTTATTAATTGAAGATGTTTGTAACGTTGAATGATGATGATCTATAAAAGTAAAATATATAATTTAACGATTAACTGAAATAAACAATCGTATGTTTATTTAAGTAGTATTTTTAAGTGTTGGATATTAATTAGACAAAACATGTTACAAATTTAATTAACTAGATTATGTAATATATCGAAATTAACTAATTAACGATTATCCATTATAAAAAGCATGATTTGTAATTTAATGTTCAACTAAAATAACGAAAATATAATTATTTTATTAATATTATAAAAATTAATATAATACATAAAATAATTAAATAACAGTTAACTTTTAACGATCATCTTATTATAAGATAAGATACCAAATATGATAATGTATTCAAATATTAGTTATTTAGGCGGGAGAGAAAATACTAATATAACGGTCAACCGAAATATGAAACAAAGTTAATTTTGCTAATAATTTAAGAACTCGACTAGACTTTAATCTTAACTAAATGAGTCCGGTTATATAATTTTTTTTCCTTTCTAATTTTTAGACCATTTTATACTCAATAATATATACCATTACTCTTAAGTCTCCAGCCATAAAGATTCACAAATTTAGAATAAGATTTGACTAAAATTAGTATAGTAACTATAAAACTAAATATCAGTCATTTTGGCGGGAGATAAAATAACGGTCATTATAAATTAAAATAATACTAAAATTAATATATATTAATAAATTAAAATAATAGTCACATTTTGGCGGGAGAAAAAAATACTAATATAACGGTCAACTAAAATATAAAACATAAAAAAAATTTTAATAAATTTAAAAATTTAGGTTAACTGCAGTAAATTAAGTGAATTTTATCGTATGTATTTCTCTATTTTCATTTTATTTACAATGATATTAATGTTTCTTAATTTTATGTAAGAACGATAACAATGCATACCACAAAAACTGATAAAATAATATAGACATAGCCCTTCAATCATCCTCAACAAATGAATATTAACGTATGAATATATCATATAAAGAAGAGGTTGAAAATGAAAGAAGAAAAAAAAAGGGGGAAAATCTATCAGTTACTCAAATACAACCATTTTAGGTTAATCATTTATATATTTAATTGTGGAATTCTTTGTTAAGGAAAGTTAGAAGCAATCCAGATAGACACAAGGAGGAAAAAAATAAAAATAAACGGCTATGTGAGACGAGAGTAGTTTCCATAAACTCAGATTTTAGAGAGAGAGTCATACAAACTGAAATGATACGAGTCTTTCGGGTCCCTTAAAGCAGTATATCCAATCCAACGATGAAAATTCACATGCATAGTTGTCTGTTCTTCAAATGCAATTATGATTCCAATCCATGATTGGAAACTTCGCATATTACAGATAACCATCCTCGCAAATGTCTACTCAGACTACCCACCCACCAGTGTTATATAAAGCTCTTTCTTCATTCTCATTTCGCATACAATCATATTCACAATCACAAAAACAAGAGTGAGTCAGAGTTTTGGTAGAGTGTTAGCGGTGTTCTTCTTGCAGAGACAACGCTTGTTTGTCTCAAAGAGTTCTTTGCTTCTGTTTGGTATAATCTCTTGCCTTTGCTCCTACTATCTGTGAGATTGGTCGATGATTTTGTGCTTATAAGCACATATCACACATGTTTGGTTCCTCGTTAGATTGTTTATCTGAGTCGGGGTCTGTTTTCATTGTCTTAAATCTTCAATTTTTATCATGATATGCTCCGATCTAGTCTTTGTGCTGGATCTTAAGATTTTTTGTTGTCTGTGTATCCTTCTATATGTCCGATAAGTGGCTGGAATTTTTCAAACCCTGTATGGGGGCTGATTGACCATTTTGATGGGCGTGTGATGTATTTGATTGACCATCTTGGTTGAAATTATGTTATCCTACAACATAAAAATGTTAGATCTGCATGACTAACCACAAAATCTGTTTTGATTTTTTATTTTTATTTTCATTTTCATTTCAAGTTTTGTGGTAAATAATTATCTGCATATGAGATGCCCTTTGAACAAAAATCCTTCCTTTCAAATTGTTCAAGGCTAGATCTTTGTGCCTAATTGCAACAAGGGATTTTAGATGTATGATCGTGGACCAACAATCATATGAAGCCTTAAAAATCCCTAATTGTTTCGATTTATTTCATTCTTTTTATTTACCATCTCTTTATTTATAGTCTCTTTCGGAATTTATTATTATTATTTTTCATGGTTTTGGGGCCTGATCTATGTTCATGGTTTCATATTTTGCTTCTTTGTTTCCAATGTTCTTTTTAATTATTTTTTATATTTTCTATCTTATTAATTTATTAATAATCATCTCCTTTGATTGTTTTCTTTTTTTTTCTCTCTTGCTTCTACTGTAATCTTAATTAATTGCTAATCACCTTTGATTGTTTTATTTGTCTTTTGATTGAAGAATCCTTACTTTGATTAGGCTTATTCTTTGTAAGTTTATGGTACAATTTCTTTAAATAATTAACCTAATGTGCATACTTTCTTGTGTTTAATGCTATTTTATTGTATTTTAAGTTTAACATGAAATACCCAATCCTTTAGATTTTCCTTTAAGGAAGCAGTAGATGATTGAAGCTAGTGGGGGATGATTCTGAGGGATCATGTTAACTTTGGTTATCTTTGTTTACTCATCTATAGTATGCATGCATCCATCAAATAGTGGCCTTGCGTTCCATTTCTTCCCCAGGTTAAGATCTTGTATGAACTACTCTTGGGCACGATCGATGTCCTTGATAATCTAGGACGTTGGGCTGCCTGATAAATCACAAATTCTGTTGCTTTATGTCATTATATATGATACAAGCTGTAATTTCCTTTATTTTTTAAATGAATATTATAAGTTAGCCCATTTGAATGATGAGTTTCGTCAACACACATGGAAGAAACTGCTTTCTCTTTCCTTGTGTTTAATTCCATATGTTTGATTTTTCAGGTGCGCTGAGAGGGCCTACTTCTGTTTACATTTCTGGAATTGCCGCTGAAAATTAAGAATGCAAGGGCAAGGGCAAGAAAACTCTTCCAATTCAGATGCAGATAACTTTGGCTTTAAACAGTTATGGTTGGATCAACAGAACGCAAATTCTGACCGTGAAGCTTCGGTTGGTAACGGTCGTGACTCTGTGAACGGGACGAGGCAGTCTAATTCTAGCATGATCAACCAAAACCAGAATAGTTTTGTGGCATTTTTGAACGAGGTTCCCGATGATCGTTCTGGCAGGGGTCAAACGTTCGAAGGAATTCATACTGAGAATGGTCAAGCCGGCGAAGGAAACATTTCCAGCGCTCCTCCTAATAATATTATTGACTTAACTGCAACATTTGAAGATAACACAAATGATTTGGTTCTGCAAAGGGGAGTAGGTCTAAGCATACAGCCGTCTAAACCTGATGAACCAGAAGCTGATCCGAATTCACCCGCTATCGATTCTTCTAATCAACTATTGATTTCTTCAGGGATTTCCAGATATGTTTTGGAAGAAGATGATGGCGGACAGGGTGACTCATCCAACGTTAGGCGTCTAACCTGCAGAAGGATAGCGCCGGAAGGTGCATCCAGGCAACTGTTGTTGGGCGGTAGTTCAAACGCTGCTCAACAAGCTACAGATTCTGAACAAATGGATGTAATTGCTCAAGAAAACACGATTACATCGAGTGCCTCGAATAATCAGGCAAATATCAAACTTCAAGTTTCTGACGTAGGAGCTGGAGTTGTTGGAGTTGCAGTTGGATTTGGCACGGGAGCAGCTTCTGCCAGCTCAGAAATTCCAAACGTGATGGGAACTGTTCTCGGTGCAGCTACTGTCGGTCATCAAAGTTCAAGTGTAGCAGCCAATGGAGCACTTCAAGCCACTTCCCTTACGGATCAAACTTCAAGTGTGGCAAGAAACTATCTTGGGCCTGCAAGTGGTATAGGAGCTGCCTCTGCCATGATACATCAAGATTCAGGTCGGTTAAGACAATCAGAGAACTTCCACAGAAATATTCGCCCTAGAAGAGGTGCTAATCAACAAGATTACTTACCGGCTAGCATGTCGACTCCGAATGACATGAATTCTCACTTACAGTCTCCCGGCCAAACAGCGATGCTCTTCCAATGTGATAACTTTCCGAACCCAAGTGATACTCAGCGTCAGGAAGGGAACCTGATAAATAATCCAAGTGATATATTTCTTAATGCCGAGCTCAAACTGGGAAATTTGTCTGACATGACAACACATTTGAATTTGTCGATAGGGAATACAAACTTGCCAGGAAATGCTGCCGCTGCTTACTCTTCTTCCTGGGATGGGTCTAATAGGATACCATCCGCTCCCACCCGGTCTGCCAATCCAATCTTCAATGATCGATATCCTGAGGCAGTGGCAGATATTGCTAATAGCTCGGAATCTCGGGAGCAGACCAATTACCTCCCAAGTCCTGCAGGTGCTTCTGCTGCTACGAGAGAAGTGGAAAATAGGCCTCGTCCGCAACCTGGATGGCCAAGATTAATGCCAAGGCCTGAGAGAGAAACAGCTGCAGATACTTTTCCTACGCCCGCTGTATTACAGCCTTCGTCGGAAAATGGGCCTCTTCCGCAACCTCGATGGCCAAGAATAATGCCAAGGCCTGAGAGAGAAACAGATGCAGCTGCTTTTCTGATGCCCGCTGTAGTACAGCCTTCGGCGGAAGATAGGCCTCGTCTGCGACCTCGAAGGTCAAGATTAATGCCAAGGCCTGATAGAGAAACAGATGCAGATGATTTTTCTACGCCCGCTGTGTTACAGCCTTCGGCGGAAGATAGGCCTCGTCTGCGACCTCGAAGGTCCAGAAGGCCTGAGAGACAAACGAATACAGATGATGTTCCTATTCCCGCTACATTACAGCCTTCGTCGGAAGATAGGCCTCGTCTGCGACCCCGGAGGTCCAGAAGGCCTCAGAGACAAACGGATGCAGATGCTTATCCTATGCCGGCTATGTTACAGCCTTCGTCGGAAGATGGGCCTCGTCTTCGACCTCGAAGGTCCAGAAGGCCTGAGAGACAAACAGATGCAGATACTCTTCCTGTGCCCCCTATAATACGACCTTTGTCACCTCCAAGGAGGACAAACAGACAGCCGTCACCTCAGGTATGTTAAATTGACGACTTATCTTGTTACATTACCGCATTATCTATGAACAGATGATGATACTCTAAATAGTTTCCAAATGAATCATTTGCCATCAACTTAGTAATTAGAAGTCTTGAAATTTGAAATATGTAACAGGTTCAATATGCCTTCGCACTTGTGCGTCGTGGTGGCTTTAGGATTGAGGTAAGGTTTCATCTAATTTTATCAAGGTCTAGTGTGTGTGTGTGTGTGATTTGTGCTGATGGTAGCATGCAATACAAGGACGCCATGGTGATTGACCATTAAGTGTTGCAGGATTTGAATAACATGAGTGAAAATATGCGTCGTTTGACACAGGGCATGACTTATGAGGTAACACTAGAACAAAACTCAGTTCTATAATAGCAATTTTTTTTGTAATTAATTAACATATATCGTCGTCGTCGTCGTCTCTTGAAAATATTGTTATGTGGTTCGTGGCAATATAACTTTAGCAACTGGTGGCCCTGGGGGAGGAAATTGGACGTGTTAAATCCGGATTAAATGAGGAAGCTATTCTGACGAACCTGAGGCAGCGAAAACATCAGTCGTTGAAAGATGGGTCCACCGATAGTGAAAATATTGGAACATGCTGTATCTGTCAGGTAAAGAGCCCGTAAGTTATTATTGGCTTGAAGAAAAACATTAGAAACCTCCCGAGTCAGCTTAAACTCGTTCTTCTTCTCTAATTTTTTTTTCCCCCACTGGTGCGTTGTTTGTAGGAGGATTTTGCCGATGGAGAAGATCTTGGAAAGCTGGATTGTGGACATGACTTTCACGTCAACTGCATAAAACAGTGGCTCGTGATTAAGAATCAATGCCCCATCTGCAAAAGCGTTGGCTTGGACGTTAAAGAGAGTCCGAAGCTCCCTTCAGAAACCACAGATCCTCCGGCGACTTATGTTCCATGATCATCTTCGCTATCCTACTCATGCAATGGAGTTTTATTATCTTTAATTCAAAGAGTCTTGCCTTTTTTCCTTTTCCTTTTCTTTCTTTCGCAGTACTGTTTTGACATTACTACAGTAGTAAGCCCATGAGGTGCACTAGTGCCTCGTGCTCGCTCTTCTTGTTAAAATAAATTTGTTGCTCTTTCTTTTCATATTTTCTAGTATTGCATTTCTTGAATGAATCAGCTTTATATATGGTCGTGATTTGTTTTATGCTGCTTCCTCCAACTGTAAAATCTTGGGCCAGGTGCCAGGACAACAATGCCCAGCACACAAGCCCAAAATCTCAATTGCAACAAAGGCCACTCATTCGACACCTTCTCAGCCCTATGCATTAACATTAGAAGAGAGGCACTAGGTGCAGCACTGCTACTCTTTGCTATAATAAACCGAATTCCACTCAACTTTCTCACAGATTGATACAGATCAGTCAAAACAAGACCAACAAGTGAGACTTCTTTTGCAATCATAAAATAGAATAAAACTAAGTCACATGCTATCTAAGATGTGATGTGGGTGGTTCGAAGATGAGGACATTAAAAGCAGTCTTCATTTTCAGAAATAACTATGGTGTAAAGGAGACAATATAGAGACATGACAAGATAGAAGACAGCAACCTCTCTGATTTCAAGAAGAAATTTGCACAATCTTTTCTACAGACATCATCGTTGATGCATGTGTAATCCCTCTCATTTAAGCATTTTATCACAGATATTCAACAACGTTTATAATGTTATACAGTTGCTTGAGCACTAAGAACCACTTTCATAATCCGACAACTAGTCTTCGTTGCAACGGACGGTAAAAGTAAAAAAGCACCAGTTGAATTTCTCTTCAGCGAATAGAAGTATACAGTAACACCTGATTATCCGCGAGCTGGTTGGCTCTTCTACTGGTTTCGTAGCCCACTCTCCAAGTCTCACGCAATTTATTACGTAACTCTGGAAGCATCTTCTTGATCTCATCGCTCCCTCCCTAATTTCCGCCTTTGTAAAATTCAGCAGATGGCAAAAAGCTTTACAAGCAAGCTGTTTACTTCTCCCATGTCCCAAAGAGCAAAAGCCTATTCCCAGTAAGCCATAGCTGTTTACCGTCCTCGAGAGTACGTCCCCTTTAATATCTCACCGTCCGATTTCTCTCCAAATCCCCACATGAATCTCCGACAAAGTACACTAATAGCGACACGACACGTGCATCCAAAGACCTTGGGAACATATGAATTCACTAAATTTCAAGACCCACGATCAAATCACCCAATTTAAATTGACCATCCAGCCAATCCGGACCGTCCGATTGTCATTACCATGACGTAGGAGAGCGAGTGCACATCCCAAGACGCGAATCCTCCTATCCACTCTTCCTGTGGACCCCACCAATCAAAAAGAGGATAAATTCAAAGGAGTCTTCGGTTTTTACGATTTTCTTGCCGTCTCCGATCGTTCGATTTCGACCCCCATCTGATTGAGGTTTGGTGATGCTTACCAGGAAATTATGGTGGTCCCGCATGTAGGGTGGCCACCGATAGACGGATACGAGATCTATCAAACCAATAGAAATGTACCACGCGTGAGCAGTGATGGAGACAGGATTGGAAAAGATATTGAAAAATGTTTGGCAAATAATTTGTGTCTGCTTGAGATGACGTTGGTTTGGACAGGACGGTGATAACGATGGATAGCGATTAAATTAGCGAGCGATCTGGTCTGTGCCTTGAGCAACTTACGTACGTTTTATCAATTACTTTATTAATTAATACAAAGTTGAGAACGAAAGAGACAATTGGTACTTTCGGTTATATGCTAACCAATCATAATCATCAACAAAACAAGATGATCCTTCCAATCAATTTTGTGATAATACACACACAATCACAGCTTGATGATGACTTGCTACATGATTACATACAACGGCGGGGATACGACGAGAAGCAATTGCCTTTTACTTTTAAACAAATAAATAATTTTAAATTTCTAAATATAAAAATATATATATTATTTAATAAATTAATTTTTTAAATTAATAATAAATAATTCATTTATTGTAAGTAATATTATAATATATATATAAATTTGTAAATATTTTTATTTTATTTTAATTATTTTTTAGATTCGTGTTTTGAAAAATCACAGTTGGGACATAGGGCCAGTAGCCCATACCAGATTCCCTTTCCATGTTACTGAAACAGAACGGAACATGAGATGTATGTTGATGATTTTGGCGAGATTCATGCAACAACTTCATTTCAAAAGCAATATATATGTTGTTGTTGATCAACCCTGTCTTCCTTCCCGTCCCAATGCTTGGTAAACTTGTGATGTCTATGACTGCTGCTTTTTCTTTTTTCTAACTTTATGTCAGATCAATGAACAATGTTTGTTTAGTCCGGACCAATTTCAACTGAATACTGCGCATATCAAAGAAATCGATACAGAGTGTACGATAAAAGCACGTTCGGTCGAGGGTTCAATATATCTGATGATTTAAAAGCAACTTTTACAGTCTCTTTCTGGCGAGAACAGATGCTTACCGCGAAATCTTACGGTTCAAAACTGATCAGCCTTTTAACAAGCTAGTTAGTTCCTCTTCGTTTAAAATGACCACTCGCTCTATAATTATTTTACGTCATTGGCCATTAAACCCACACGATAATGACAGGAACGAAATGATCCGCCAAGCCTCATCAACACTTCTTTCTACTTCGAAGAAAGAAAGAAATGAAAGGAAACTGTACTTACTTGTCCATTATTTGTCCGAGTCTTAACTGCAATCATCACAGCCACAGCTGGTGGTCATTACGGGCTGCAGGATGACATCATATGGTGGTGAAAAGTGTCGAATCTCTACCATTATACATGTGTTATACATCCTCGTAATGCACACTGGAGCAAATCTTTGACCTGTAAAAGAGTTAATATGCATGATCGGTTCTCAGGATTGAGGTTCGACAGTTCACTGCGAGATATACACGCAAAGTCTTTCGTGCATCGATTTTAGTTTCAAGCGAGTATCATCTCCCCCGTAAATGAAGTAACATATGCAGCTCTTTTCCATGGTTAAACGATTGAACTCTCTGTCTCAAAGTTAGAATTATGTATAACGATGAATAGTGAATGTTATTGCCAGTCATGTCAAACTCATTCCATGAATCATATTACTCAAATCCAATATGAAACTTGTTTTAAACGTGCATTTAGTGTACCATTTCACATTTAAACGTGACCCGTAATTTTGTATTTTGATGTCACACCTGCGTTTGATGACCCAAGCGAAAACCTACGTGTCAAATATAGATATAAAAACGTATTTGCCAATGTGTTCTGTTAAGACAAAAATTCGGGGTGAGAATAACATGTAGTAAACCAGTTGTACGGATTACGGAGCATAGAATGATTAAAAATAACGGGGTTACACTGTTGGACTGTTAGTGGGGGTCGTGTGCGACTGTGCGTGAGTGGAATTCACCTGACAGAAGCAACAGTGTTTACCATACATTCAACCGTCATTTTGAACACTGGACAATCGAATCGTTTCACGACACGACTCAGACTTAGACCAGTTGCACCACAGTTAAAAGCTCGTTAAAACTTTTACCCAGTCGTGGCAATAGCGCGTGGGTACACCATGCCTGCCTTACGTAGTTGTTTTAATTTAACCCCCCGCCCGCACTCTCTCGAACTCTCAGCTCGTTCTGTTTCTGCTAGAAGCTACTGATATTTTGACGAGCGTACAGAGCAAAAAACGGCACCAACGGCAGTAGCAGCAGCAAACCCAACGAAACCAAGAAACAAAATACTCTACATCGACACACAAGAAACTAAATGGAAGATCATGAGTACGAGCATGACAGCGTCAACCACAACGTTAACATATATTCTGCAGCAGATTCATCACCATCTGCATTTCATAACAACCATCATCCGTCTTCTTCGGATGAAATCACTCTGTTGCTTCATCAGATTCTCTACCGTTCATCTACATCATCGACAACAACAGCAACGACGTCGTCTTCTGGTACGGCCCACATGGTCCCTCCCTCACAGGAGAGTGCTCGCTGTTTTAGCAAATCAACTGGGATCTCAGTCGTTGATCCGATGAGCACGTCGGCCGGTGGTAGTGTTTATTTGTCTGGGAATGTGAGGTTGAGTGGAGCTAATGTTTCGTCTTCGTCTGTTGCAATTAGCGAGAACGAAAACACTGATGAGCATGATTCTCTAAGCGAGGTAATTTCTTTATGGTTGTAAATGGTCTGCCGTTTTTTGTAGATTGAAAATGCTCTGTTTGTATGCTGAGAAGTGTAGGAAAAAACGAAGGCATGATCGAACGGAGGATAACTGTCTGGGTGGTGAGGGTGGTTAATGTTGTTAAAGCATTGAAAATTGCAACTTTAATTTTAGTTTCTGTTTGGTTGCTGAGAAAATGCGTGGCCAAAAAAAAACGTAACTGCTTGAATGACCGGTGATATTTTTTAGAAATAAACATAGTTATTTAATTTTATTTTAAAACCTTTTAATTACTGTTGCAATTTTTCACAATGGTTGAATTTGAATTGTGTACAAGATAAATTTCTTGATAATTTCTTCAAAGCAGGAGGGTGTTGAACTGTTGGTAAATGATGAAGCCAAGCCAGCTCGTCCCCGCAGTTCATCAAAGAGAAGCCGAGCTGCAGAGGTCCATAATTTGTCTGAAAAGGTGGCTTCTGTATCATCAAGACTTCGTTCCAATTCTGCGAAGTGTAGTTTTTACGGTAACGTTTTGTTTTTATGAGTAATGCGATGATGTATGGATTGTTTATTTTGTTTTAAATGACCAGAGGAGGAGGAGCCGGATTAATGAAAAAATGAAGGCATTGCAAAATTTAATACCAAATTCTAATAAGGTATGCTCAGTTAATTTGATACCTTTCGCGGTTGGCTGCTTTTGTTTTATAATAATGGTTAAATTTAGTTATCGATGTTGATTGTACTTTTTATTCATGGTAGACCGACAAGGCATCGATGCTTGATGAAGCAATTGACTACCTCAAGCATCTTCAGCTCCAAGTACAGGTTTGTGGTTTCTCTCACTTCTAGTCCCTTTGATGCATGTTCGTACATTCGGTATTGAAGCCTTTGTATTAGAAGTTTGAGCTAGCAGATTATTGACATGTAGTTAATTAGTTGAATTCATAGATATTATGAATCAAGGCTTATAAAAGAATAATTAACTAGCATATCGTGTTGGATTTTGGGAGACCTGTTTTGCTGCTATGGCTCCTGTACTCTTGTTGGTTTCGTCAGAGCAAGGGCCTGAAAGTGGTGATGGGGATGGGGATGCAGTTAACCTATTTGGATTTGTGTTTAATGCAGATGAGCACATGACACTTTGCATTGGATTGGCAGTTTTTCCTGGGGTTAAATTTATTGATGATTGGAGGTCCATCTCCTCGTGCGCTTCGATTTTTCCCAGAAGAAAAGGAAAGAAAATTACAATAGAAATCTTGCCTTAGACATAGTGGTTAATTATAGTTGAGTAGAAACATATAATTTGATTTAGAGGTTGATAAGAGAAAAATATTGAACCTAGAATAGAAGTAATTTTAACCTGTTCAACAAAAGCATACAGGAGTGATTACAAGCTGGGATGGGTTCAAACTGGACTGAATAGGAGCGATTAGACCATTTTGGCATTATTCTAGCTGGACAGAACAGGACATAGTTACACTGTAAGATTCAATTAAATCTTGTAAGGAGATTAGGTTTGAAATTAGTCACTAAATTCAGCTTAAAAGGCTGTTACAGAAGAAATGCTTGACATAGAAATCACTGTAGCCGGTTTGATTAGAACTTGACGAGTAATAATAGTTCAGTAAACAGCAATGGACAATAAGGCATGTTGAGAATCAAAGCCAGAGAAAAAAAGGGGAGATGAACAGATGATTGCCTATTTATGCACAGTACTTTCTGCACAAGACATCCCATGTTCATGTTATTCTATGGTAGTTCTGGCAAAAATATGTTCTCATATCTTTATTAGTGTGGTAAAAATAAATTATAAGAAAATGGCCAGAAGCTTTATCTGTGTACTTCTTTCCAGATATTTTAATGTTAGTGATACCTGGAAATTTGTTGTCTGAAGAGAAACAAAACTGTCATTGTAAATGTTACTGTTTAAAGCTATTACTCTCTGTGTACTTCTTTCCAGATATTTTAACAAACTGGCAACTGTGCTTTGGCTTTGTTTGGAATAGCTGATCCCAATGCTCTATATAATTGATCTTTGTCTTCCAACGTTAAGTTGAACACAAGCTATGGAATAGCTGAAACAAAAGAAGTGATTATATTGTTGTTATTAATGTGAATGAAACTTCAAAAGAAAAAAGAAGAAAGTGGTGATGTGGTTATAGTAAATAAGTTTGTTCCTGAATTATTTATGCCATGATTCTCTTTTCAGGTGTTAACAATAAGAAATGGATTAAGTTTACATCCTATGTGCTTTCCTGGAGCACCATCGCCAATTCAATTATCTCAGATGCGAACTGGATTTGACGTGGAGCATGGATCTTATTTGAACTCAACAGGAACAGTGGTGAACCAAGAAACGCCAATGCAGAATGTGTTCAATCTGCCCAACCAATGCGCTTTCTCAAACCAGTTACAACTATCCAATGTACCAAATTGTATAAATTCAGATTGGGAGGGTTCATCAATCCCAGCTAACTTTGCAGCCTTCCATCTCAGTACATCCTCTGGGGTAAGCCTGAATAACCATTTCTGTAAGTAATCATGTGTGCAGAACTAAGAAATTATATTAGAAAATCTAATATGTTTATTTTTGCAATGGGAAGGAAACTTGCAGGGTGAACATGTTACCACATCAACTACTTAATGCAAGTCATTCTGAGATAAATCAACCAGGTGTGTCCTCTAAGCTTACATTCCTTAATTAATTAGATTATATGGCATTTTTTTTCTCTGACAAGAAAGAACCAAAGAATTTTTAAACCCTTTGTGTGACATGGCTTTATGTATTGAAATTGAATTTGACCCATGGCTACAGTGCTACATCCCTTTAGTAAACAAGGCTCTGGTCAAAACGACAGTGGCTCTCATGCATTATAGGACAAGACCAAGCAGCAGGTGTTAAGATAGAGTGCAATTTTATGCCTTCCCTGCAGTTGAATAGGTAAAAAATAATTTGGCGTTTAGATGCATCTTTTTCTTCTTGCTACTATGTGTGTGCCTTAATTTTTCCTGACATATGCATTTTCCCAGCACGCAGACAGGAAGAAGTTTCCACAGTGATCATACAAAGCAGGAAAAAAAGAATTTTTGAGGTTTACTCAAGCTACTCTATTAACAAATGCAATTTAATGCAACTATAGTTAACTCCCAATATTTCAGATTGCTTAGGGAAGCCCCAAAAGCTAAGTAGGTACTTTTGGACATGACTGACTATCAGATATCTAAGTGAATATATGAAATTTGTATATTAGGCAGTGCTTGTTGTCTAAAATAGGGATTACTTGTTTAAAACTCTTTTTTTATGGGGGGTCGTTACTGACATCGTCAAATGATTAACATATAATAACTGTTTATCATATGCTAATGCTCTCCTCTTCCTATGTATGGATGTAGTATGTACAAAAATTTCCTAATGTCTCCATTGGTTAAGAAAGCATCAATATAGTGTGATCTGCTGATTTAGGCAGGCAACTTTGTTATTTCGACTTAAATTTTCCACTCGGTTTAGTGGCCTGCAGTCTATACTTGATTGTTTAACTTACCTTACTGATTTTGACTCTCCTAAAATCCTTTGTTTCCAAGTAATTGTTGCATGCCTTATGAGAGGTTCAAGTCCAAAAGTCAATTCAACCTAATGCTTTTTTGAATTGAATTATTATGATATCTCAGTATATTTCAAAGTCTTATCTTCCTTTTCCCCTGTCAAACGGGTTGTAAGAACATTGATCCCCTCCTTAGCCTCTTATATTTTTCTTTATTCCAATCTGTTCTTGGGTGCTGTTAGAGGTCTTATGCATCATTATGCTTTCGGTGACTTCCAAGAGTTCAATTTGAATATAAGTTGCTTGGTTGTCTTTCAGGATCTTAACATAGTCCTTAGCAACGGTCTCTTATACATATCCATAAATAGTTATGTCATTTGCTTTGCAAAATTGGAAGTACTAATTTGAGTCAGCGTGAGTCATCCAAGTTTTAGATTGTGAGAATGTGGCATCGGCATTACTAAAGCAATTTGATCACTGTTAAATCTGTGCTCAAGGTCTTAATCGCATGAGCATGGACATCATCCTGAGCTCAAAATTAAAAATCAACCCATTTCGGACCATAAATTCTTTTACAAGGTTATAGACGTGATGTGAAGAGTTGAATGCAGTGACCTGGTTTTGCACAGAACACTGAGCTTCAGGGCATGTCTGTATACAAGCTAGTTTTCTTGGGATTGAGCATCCTGCACTGAATGTATGCTTTCTTTCTGTTTTACTTGGCCAGGTTTCTGTCACTCGACCAGAGCAACTATTACATTTTCACGACAACAATGAAAGGTCAAACACTAAAAACAAACAAATCTGCCAAGTTCCCATTATTAATATCTGAAATTTCTCAATCTGTCCAACCAGACCTAAATTATCAGCTGCATGATGCATGTACGTTCAAAATACACGGAATAAACATAGAGCATATTAACCCCGAGAAAGGGATACAATGATAATTATATGGACTCGGTCATACGCGGACAAAAGAAATGTAAGATTATGCTTAATCCAATCAATGCAGGACAACTTCTTGTTCGAGCAAAAATGAGAAGAACAGAAGGTCTTTGTGTCGTGACATGTACTGTCCCAAGGCACAATCCAAAATGACTCTCAAATGCTTAGTATTCTTGGTGCATTGTGATGCTGTAACACCATTGTTAAGCTTCAAGTTTCTGCATATGCCACGCTCATCGTTGTCGGTGCCCTTTCCAATTGTATCTTAAACTCTAAATTATATTGTGATTTTTAATTGTCAACCAATTTTCATTGGATACCCACTTCATTATTTGCTTGCAATTCCGTAGCTGACATGCCAACCAGTAATCAAAGTGTGTTGTTTGTAAGCACAATCATGCCATGCAAATATGTCAACGTAGCATTTATGAATCGCCTTACCAGAAGACAAAAAAATTCCCAACTCTCAAACGTTTCATTGGTTCACTTTATTGACACAATTGATTAATATTTTTTAAAAAAATATTATAAAAATATAAATAAAAATTATTTAATATTAAATAATTAGAATTTATTTAACTATTTAATAATTAAAATAAATTAATTTTTTTATTTTTATATAATTATTAAATAATTAAAATTATTTTTTTTAACACAACAGAATACGTCGAATTTGCTGTGGAAGTCCAACTCCGACCGTAGAAAAAGAAACTGAAAATACGTAGCGCCACGACCATCGTAGTAGTCAACAAATTGACCAAATAACAATCAGTGATTTTACCTTCCAAATGCTTGGAACGATTTTCCGAAAAGGTATTTCTTCCGTTTTCAACGGTCAACAAACAAACCCCTTTCTAACTTCAAAAGCAGCTTCCAACCAACTTTATATATATATATCAAAAATACGGGGAAAGAATTGTGAATGAAAATGGAGGGGAAAGAGATCGACGGCCCGACTAACCCGATGATTACGCCTCTGTTAACGGATCTGTATCAGTTCACTATGGCTTATGCTTACTGGAAAGCCGGCAAGCACAACGAACGCGCCGTGTAAGTGTCTGTGCGCGCGCGCGCTCTCATATTTAATTTTCTCGGTTCCAAACACGGTTTTTGAAAATTTGTTCTCTTATTTATCGGTTTTGTTGTTACTTTATTGGTTAGTTTGGTGTGTAGTTGAATTTGTTTAGTTTTGTTGTTGCTTGCGGAGATTGTCGCTAATTTATGCGAGTTTGCTATGGATTGAATTTACTGCCGGTTGTTCGTCTCACATAATTCGCCGTTTTGGAACATTGTTTTGTTGAACTTAGGCTATTACGTGCTTGAGGAAATGAATATGTTGTGTAGTTTTTCGGTTTTGGATTTTCAAATGCTTTGCAAGTTTTTTTGGAGTTCTGATTGAGAGGTTTTGCTGTTGGCTGGAAGTTAAAAGTTTTTACATGGATTCTATGCTTATTCACTGCATCATTTGCTGTTCGATATATTACACTAAACGATCCACTGCAAGTGTTTTTTTGGCTCGGATTCTGAAATTACTATAAAGAAACTAATTACTAAAAAAAATAAGAGTCAATGAAAAAGGAAAATCTCAGGATTTCAATTTTCATCAGACACATGACACCAAGTCTTCTTTGCAACAATTTGAACCATTTAACTTTACTTGGTAGTCACAGGCAGCTTCAAGGACCATCAGTACTAGTGGCATTCTTAGCACTTTGTACTTGAGCTACTTACTCTGTTGTTTCTTTACTTCAAAATTAACCTTGTAGAAGTTGGAATATAATAAGGGGCTCTCTAAGAGTTATTGTGTCATTGATGATGAGCTTCAGGTTTGATTTATATTTTCGGAAGAATCCATTTGGTGGTGAATATACAATCTTTGCTGGTTTAGAAGAATGCATAAGGTTCATTGCTAACTTCAAATTCACAGAGGACGAGATCTCTTTTGTCCATGATAGCCTGGATGGTTCGTGTGAGGTATAGCTACCAGTTTACCAATTGTAATAGTAATGGTATTCTCGTTTTCTTTTTCCTTCTTTTTTGAAAAGTTGATGATATTCTGGTTTTGTTTCTTATCTTAAAGTAAAATCAGTGAATGAAGTCAATTTGCAATATTAAGTGCTTCCACATATTTCTTTTAATGTCTTTAACTTCAAATATAGTTTTCTCCTTAAGAAGAGAAAAACACAAAATTTATGTGATCTTGGCAATTGAACCCTTGATTGATGAGAGGGATTCAATACCCACTTTTTTCCTTCATTCAAAATCAATTACTTTGACCTTTAGCATAGAGTTGATGCTGATTGTGTCATTAATGATTTATCTCATTCAGATCCTTACTAGTAGAAATCCTGTGGACAGGGTTGATTTTGTAAATCTAATCTCTTTTACGTGTTGTATCTTTAATATTTATGATAAGGTCAAGTTGTGGTGTGATTTTCTCTTATGGATGCTTAGGTGATATTTTCACAGTTGTGCATTAATGGATATACATGCAAATTTTTGGAATTTATATATCTTTTTGTGCATAAAAAGTTGAATGTTAGCTAATGTTTCTATCACTATCATAGATTTTGTCTCAAATGTGTCTAATGACGAGATTTGACACCCGTATGTTGGAAAAGATTCTTGAATTCGATTCTGTTGCTGAGTTATTGCAGTTTATGATTTACCCGTTGAAATGTTGTAGGCCACTTCTTTTTACCAATTACTCAAAGTATCTTAATAGGTTTGTGCTTAGGTATGTAAGCAGAGTTGCTCTAAATGTTACCATTAGTGATTGATGCATAAACTAGAAAAATTTGACATTTATTCTTTCAGTTGCTTCCATTTATCCTATAGATGTAAAAATAACTTGGTTGCTTAATTGTTGTTATCCGTTATTGTTGCATCCCTTGTTACTAATTTTCCATGTCCTGATATATAATCAGGTGAATCGCTGATGTGATATGAACAGCCTTCAAAAACAAATTTGGATTTTGTGTTTTTTCTAGCCATTTTTGCGAAATGCATTTTGACATATTATGCTGCTTCCAATATATTTCATAATTTGTTGATTTCGCATGCAGATTAGATTGTTTACTAATAGATTAACAATCATTTTGTTTGTTCGTTTTTTTCTTTCCTTTTACAAACTTTAGGATGCCTTCTTCGATTATCTTAGAGGAATCAACTGTTCTGATGTTGAAGTATATGCTATTACAGAAGGATCAGTTGTTTTCCCAAAGGTTCCCCTGCTGAGAGTTGAAGGGCCAATTGCTGTGAGTACCATTAAACTGGATTTCTGTACATATTATTATATCCAATGGTCATAGTCATTGTTTTTATTTGGTCCTTGTCCTATTCAATATCTTTGTTTTGCAGTTCTATGTACTACAGTCCAAATTCTTCATAATGTTTACCTTCTTTTGTTTAAGGTGGTTCAATTGCTGGAAACTCCTTTTGTGAATCTTATTAATTACGCATCATTAGTTGCTACAAATGCTGCAAGACATCGATTTGTTGCTGGAAAATCTAAACTGTTACTTGAGTTTGGCCTTCGACGGGCTCAGGTTGCTTTCATGTATTTTTAGTCTTTTATTTGAACCTCTGGTTTACATCTGTTTATAGAAGCAGTTCTCTTTATTACACATGTAGGGACCTGATGGTGGAATAGGAGCATCAAAATACAGCTACATGGGAGGATTTGATGCAACAAGGTGACTTTTAATGACATCCCAGTTGTTTCTTGTATCAATTTTAATTTCTCCTATATAGTGTGTGAATTAACTATTTTTGGTATTATTTTGTTGTAAGAAACCGTTTACAATCTATTTGAATGTGACCCATTTAACAGTTTAGTTCATTTATGTTTGAATCTCTTAAAAATTAAGGAAATTATTTGATCTACTTCTGGGAATATAATTGGCTTGTGAGGGAATCAGAATTGCCAAAGTACCCCAAGTATATCTTTTTGTCTTACCTGGTCCTGATTATATGATGATTACTAGAACTCATTGAAGGAGACATCAATTCAGCTGCTCCTCACCCATTGTGAATTGTTTCTTATAGTGGGCTTATTGTAGCTTTCTAATGTTATGATGCTGATGTATGCTAGTTAATTAGCTATGGTAGGAGACATTTCACCACCACTGAAATCACCATGCATAGATTTCCATTACTAAAGAATTGGAGGAAGGCAAAGATTCAATTGCATTCTTGTTTGATTGATGTTTATATTACTTGGAGCCTGAATTATCTGCATTTATCTTCTCCTACTTTGTTTATTGATCTTTGCTAATGTTTGGTTTGACTCCTGTTTGCTTTTGTGTTGCTCGTTAACAGCAATGCTGCAGCTGGGAAGTTATTTGGTATACCTCTTCGTGGAACGCATTCACATGCCTTTGTTAGCTCATTTATGGTTGGTAAATCTGATAGGAAGATTTGATACATGTATTTTTAGTAGTTAAAAATATTAATTTTAATGTGGAAAGTTTTGTTTTAGTTATACCATTGTGATTGGTGGTGGCTTTATGATGTTTGATTTCTTTTGGTTTAAAATGACTTTTCCCATTTAATCTCACTAGCTGTTTCTTTGTAATGTTTCCTTGTATCTTTCAAGTTGAGAAAAGAGATCATTTGCAAGAGTTAACAGGAATTCATATTCTGTGTGTCTGTATAGGGAAGCCACATATTTGGTATCCAATTTATCTGTTAAACATTAAGTTACATGACAAATCCTTTTGTCAGACTGGATTTTTCAAGCCAAGACAACATATCATGTTCCAAGATTATTGCTTGGGGTGCATCTATGAGTGCATTTGTAAACATCAAAAGCTATTTCAAATGGCTTAACTGCATTTTATTTTTATCTTTTGGTGTTAGGTTGAGTTATACCAAAGCATTTTTTGGAATAAAGAAGTTAACTCTATTGTGGAAAGGCAGTTGATTAATGTTTCTCTTAGCAGTTGAACTGCAATTTTTTTTTCGGAAGAACATTTTATAAAAACTCTGCCAAATACCCTTTTGGCAAATGGTGTTATTCAGCTGTCAACTGCTTTATGTACTTTTCTGCTCTCTTCTCTGTTTGTCTGGATTTTTTTAAGGTACCTGGGATTCACACTTCCTATTGTTTGCTTCTGTTTTTGGGCTTGATCTTGTTTCCTGTCTAATAGAGAATAGAGGTTACTATCAAGTGCTGCTGGAGCCATCATACACTGAACTTGATGCTGAAGTTTAGATCTGCTTTTATATTGTCTTCTTAATCAAATTGATCATCATACATTTTCATTGCTTTAAAGGAAAATATTTTCCTGGTTGTAGACTTGTACGTATGTATAAACCTTCATTATTGTTGGATCTAATTTATCCGCTAATTTGCAGAGCCTTGATGAGATTATACAGAAATCACTCAGAAGTTCAGCTGGCTCAAATATTTGTGTGGATTTTGTCAGTCTGGTTCAGACATGGTTGAGCAAAATTCAGGTTGTTCTTTGGATTGGCCTTTATTGTCTTGGCATGGTCTATCAGTGTCCACTGATTTTATGTTAGTAATTGTACTCATCTGATCGCAGTAGGTAGTTTGTTTGACCTTCATGATATAATTTTGTATGAACTTATTAAAAAGTGGACACTACCAAACTCCTTGCAATTTTTGAAAAATATCAAATGTTCCCTTCTTTTTTCCGAAACCATTGCAGACTTGGATAGACATGGCCATTGAAACAGAAGGGGAGGTTCAGTGGGAAATTTTGAACTGTACATTCTGAAAAGAAAATGTTCCTTTTCTGTTCCTGATATAATTTATTTTAATCTTTCTTTTTTTCTTCCTCGTCTGTTTTGCTGTTGTTTGACCTGCAAGCATCACATCTGTTTAATTGCATTTTGGTGAGATTAGTTAGTTCAATTTGCATGTTCCTCATGTTTTTGTTGTTTGTCCTTGTACTTTTGCAGATATGTTGTAGGAATTGTAGCTTCATCTAGAAAGTAATTTTTGTATTTCATTTGCAGTCTATTCTTTTTTAATTTTCTACTGGTAGCTTCAACTGGAAAGTAATTTTTGTATTTCATTTGCAGTCTATTCTTTTTTAATTTTCTACTGGTAACCTGGGCCAGTATTTATTTACCTTTTTGCATTCTTCACAGTGGTCAAAGTCATTACGTGGCATTTTTGGTGAGACAAATCAAAGTGAGCTTGCAGCTTTCACCTCATATGCCCTGGCGTTCCCCAATAACTTTCTAGCTCTTGTAGATACATATGATGTAAGTGATCCCTTTTTAAATCCACTCAGTGTTTACTTACACAAGGGAGGCCTGTACATCTTGTCTTTGTTTGTAAAATACTTTCAGTTTCCATGTTTTTTCTGCATGGCTTAGCATCAACTTGTTGATACCATATCCCCCTTTAGGTTTTAAATATTGTATGAACTTGATCTAAAACCTTTAGTCAATCACCAAAACCACCCCCCCTCTGTGTATGTGTGTGTGTGTTGTTTGCACACAAGATAAATGGACTCTTTCTTTCTCTCTTGCTTTCTTTGTGCACACAAACCAACATTTAACTTACATTATGCTTTAAGTTGATTAGTTGCTCAAATCATTTCCTGATTAAAAATTACACTGTTTATAAGAATTTATACAAATAATTCTCAATCTGCAAATTGTCAAAAAACAAAAGAATTTGAAAGAAAAATTGAAAGGAGTTATTAACATTGGGAACTTATTAAATTTCTTTTAATTGGCAATCCCACTCTTGCTACTCAACAACATGTGTCCTCTACCTACATTCTTTTTTAAATAATAATTTGGAAATATTCTTTCTATATCTTGCACTGGATATTATATAAGAGGCACACAGATGTGTAACTCGATATCAGTCAGTAGATTGTAATATAAGTAAACATGGACTGATGCTATTTTGTATTTTGTGCCTTGTGATTTTATGTTTTATTGGGCATAAATGTGTCATATCTTCATTTTGTATCCATTTTACCAGGTTATAAGGAGTGGAATTCCCAACTTTTGTGCAGTTGCTCTGGCACTCAAGGATTTGGGGTATGTTTGAAAGCTTGACATTACATGTCATCTTTACTAGACTAAAACAGTAACTTTTTTATGTGAACATGGACAGCAAACTGTTTACTTTTATTTTGTTTGGCATGGTTTTCAATCTGTACTTTGAGTGTTACTGTTTCTGCTTCGTATGTTTAGTAGTCTTTATTTAGTTTGGCATGGTTTTCAATCTGTACTTTTGGTGTTACTGTTTCTGCTTCATATTTTTAGTAGTCTTTATTTAGTTTGTCAGGTCGAAAAGAAAAAGTTGGTGATTACAAAAAAGGTTGTGATGATTAGGCCTCTTTACTTGATGGGTAGGCAGGAATTGGAGTTCCTAGTTTAATATAAACATCTCACAACTTTCTGCAATGGCTTTAGTAATGCATATCCTTTTAAGGGTTAGAAGCATACATTAGAACTTAAGAATTCCAACATTGTTTTAACTTGTAAACTCTTGAAATCTATTCATTCCTTCCTATATTGCAGTTACCTTTGTTATTGTTCCTCATATTTCTTCTTTCTGGTAGCCACAACATACCACTTTCAACTGCACAACCCTCTATGCTGAATTTACATGAGGTGGTGCTATGCAGGTATAAAGCTGTAGGCATTAGATTGGACTCTGGTGATTTAGCATATTTGTCTTGTGAGGCTCGGAAATTCTTTCGCACCATTGAAAAAGAATTTGGAGTACCTGGTTTTGGAAAGATGAGCATTACTGCTAGTAATGATCTCAATGAGGAAACTTTAGATGCTCTAAACAAACAGGTAATATCTCTAAATCAAAGGTGCTTCAAATAAAATATATCTGCCCTTTGGTTCAGAACTTTATGACTGCATTAAAAGATTTTAAGATTGCAAATATTAAAAGGTTCCTCAAAAATTTTCTAATTTTCTAGATAGTGCGATAACTCTTCATCGGATCCCATGTTCGTAAGATACACCACTAAGCATCTTTTCTGATGATTACAGTTGGCAACTTAGCATGCCAATGTAAGCACTGCATGCCTGAACTTTTTTGGTTAATTTATTGACGATGCTTGACAGGCACATTTTGTTATCTCATCAAGTCTGGTTTACATGGCTGCTCCTAGTATTGCACTACTTTCTCAACAACTGGTGGTTTTAGTTATAACTAACTCTCAAGCTGAAATGTTGTATCTAGTAAAATTTTGTTGGTTTAGAACAATAAATTATATCCATACTATCATTTTAAGCTTTGAGAATATGACATAATTTTTATTAACCCTTTTTATGATATGGATACAGGATGATATATGTCACTTTGCACATTTTTATCATTTTAGAAAAATATTGTTTGACCTTTATGTCTTAGTGATTCAGTTTTTTCTGTATTTAAATGAAGGGTCATGAAGTAGATGCATTTGGAATAGGAACCTATCTAGTCACTTGCTATGCTCAGGCTGCTTTAGGCTGCGTTTTCAAGCTTGTGGAGATAAATAACCAGCCTCGCATTAAACTTTCTGAAGATGTTTCAAAGGTTTGAACACTACCAAGAATTTTGTAGGAATGTCTCTGTTTGTTTTGTAATCATTCTGCCCCCTTTTTTGCTGGAAACTAGGTCTCTATACCATGTAAAAAACAGAGTTACAGATTGTATGGCAAAGAGGGTTACCCCCTGGTGGACATAATGACCGGGGAAAATGAACCATCTCCAAAGGTCTTTTGTCAACTTGTGTAGTTCACATTAATTTTACTTATCTGTCGGCAGAAAGGCTTCATTTTCATGATATTATTAAACTTGCAGGTGGGAGAACGAATTTTGTGTCGCCACCCTTTCAACGAATCCAAGAGAGCATATGTGGTGCCACAGAAAGTCGAGGAGCTTCTGAAGTGTTACTGGCCGGGGAGTTCAGGTTGGGACTATGTGATGGTCTAAAAGGAACCCACTACCTTTCTCTGAAATTTTGGATAATAAAACTTCTGGTGTATCTTACATTGCCAGACATTCATATCATTTGTTGCCAGCTCATGAAACTTAATAAATACAAAATCTCTAAAAGCCTTTTTGGTCCCATTGTCTTAACTAATATCAAAATTGGTTTTTGTTTCTGAAAGATAAGCAAAGAGAAGATTTACCAGCTCTCAAGGACGTCAGAGAGCGTTGCATTAAACAGCTGGAGCAAATGCGGCCAGATCACATGAGGAGGCTGAACCCAACACCATACAAGGTACTGTTTCCTTTTTCATTTGTTAAAACACACTGTAACCATGAAAATTAATTTTACTTTCATCGAACTCTCAGGTGAGCGTAAGTGCGAAATTGTACGACTTCATTCATTTCCTCTGGCTTAACGAGGCACCTGTTGGGGAGTTGCAATGAGGAGAAATGGAAGATCAATTGTTGCATCGATCGGTGTACAAATTGCAAGCAATTATGCCAACAGGACTGGAGGAACTTTCAAAATACAGCTTAGGGGGCAGTGGGTACACATGCTTCTCGTATTTTTACAATAATAATAATGCATTTATTAATTTGGGGAACCATTATTTGATTTCTCTTCTTAATGAAGCAATATTGCCGTGCTCTTATCTTGTTTAAAACAAAACTCCGCGTAATTTGCCAACTTCACTTGATTTGTTTAATGCTAATTGGAATTTCAAATGGCGTTGAAATAGAAGAAATTCGTCAACTAGACAGGAACTTCGCGGTTAAGAAAACCCCGAGTAAAACACCCATTTCCAGCAGGGAGCAAATGAAAAATTAGTGCGTATGTACATGCAATGACACGTACGAAAGAAAAGGAACGCGAACAATTTTTTAATTGTTCTTAGCTGTATCAATTTAAATTTATAGCGTGATGACAAGGTTGTTCAAGTTTACCCACCCATAGGCACAGCGGTCCCGAATCCTTTGAACTGTTGATGCCGCCAAAGAAACCACAGGCCGAATCTTGTTCAACTCTCTTTCTAGCGGTATTTTAGCACTAATCTCCGTCTGCCACTCCAAGCAACCATAAACAGATCAATCAATACACTGTTTCTTAACATAAAAGTACTGCGTCCAACTAATTTAAAAGGATTGATGACATTCAGTAACCTTTTCTGTGCACCGTACAGTATCCAGTAGATGGCAGAAATAAGTAAGCTGCTTGTACAAATCCGCTTCTGTGTACTGGTGAAGGCACAAGAATATTAATCCCCAGTTATTCTTAGCTACGTGACAAATGTACGAAGAATATATTATGCAAGGGTACATGAGATTGTGATCAACACCTTTCTCACGAGACGCCCATTACAGCGAGGATAGAGAGGACAGACTGTTCCTCTCTCGGCATCACCAATCAGCCGGAGGTTCAAACTACATGTCGTGTATTTGCAAGTTTCATCGTCACACTGAGTAAAACAAATCAATGATAAGGTTCTATAATTACAATGAAGATATAATTCTCACCAAATAGTCAGATGTTTCAGTATATAATTTATTTTCTTAAACCTGTAAACACTGAATAAGTGAATTCTGCAAAAAGAGGCAATTACCATCATTAATCCCCTATAATACACGGAGACAAACCCTTCTGCTTGCCTTTTCACCTGACAGACAAACAAGCTAAGTACACATTTTGAAAGAAATATTATGGCTTTGTATCCCATAATCTAGGGATGAATTACCAAATAGTGCAACGTGCAAGTAGATGATGATGTACAAACATTAATACTTATGCAACAGTTAGAAGGGTGAAGAAAGTAAAAGAAAACTTTCAACAAATGATCCGACAACTTCAGGTTTCTGGATGACAATTCAGACTTTTAAGTGATTTTACTGACATTTACGCAAGTGTGTGTTGTTTAGGGTTTACGGGAAGGCCTAAGGTCTCCGACTCCAAAAAATTCCAATCAGCACAGTTTTAATAGTTGGAAAGGATTGTTACCTGGTTGGCTATCATTCCTGGAGTTATTTCCACCACATCACCTTCCTCTGGGCATTTAGGACAACGCAAAGTACGCCAAAAGTTGCTGCGTGTTTCTAGCCTAGTTGTCTTCTCGCTGACTGACGTACAAATAGAACTGAAGACAGCTGGACAATCAAAGGTACTAGAGCAGCCGGGACATGACAAAATCAATGGCTCACAACCTCTATATCTGCAACTCCATTCAAGACATGCCTTAATACATCAGTTTTATTAATTTTTTTTTATCAAAGAGCTCTCCAGAAAATCCAATATAGCAATTCCTCTACCCTGAATACTGAACAAAATATCATGATATGCATACAATAATCTGGGAATGATTAAAATCAAGAAACATTTATTAACGATATGAACCAGATTGATGAAAAAGAGTTTGCACACTATGCCATGGAGAACTTGGGAAAAATTTAGAAAAATTCCAAAAGAAATGAACCAGAGTGATGAAGAAGAATGGGTGCTTTGATATCCCCAGCCAATTACAAATTTGTAGCTCATATTTAAAAAAGATATAGCTTGAATTGTGACATAAATATGGGCACAATAGACAGTCATTACCTCTCCTCATCATCTAAACTAAACAAGAGAGAGCTGGAAGGATCGCTGCTCATAGCTTCACTTGGTTTACTTCGGAACTAAAAGAAACACAATTTAAAGTGTTAGCGACGAATATAGTGGGGAAATGCCAAAGTCAGTCGGGCCTAGAGGGATGCTCTTACCTTGGATGGATCAAGCCCTAAACAATTAGCTAAACGCTCTGGGCTTGTACCCTCCATTGAAGCACATAAACGAGATACTACGGGATGAATCTGCTGAGACAAGTAGTAATCAATGTCAATCATCCATTTTCCATCATCTCTTTTCAATTCATCAGGATGTCTAGCACGCAGTGCAATCCCTGTTGAACTACTTGAACTTGTCCCCTGTCCAGAAAAAGAGGAAAAAATGTCAATGAATTTAACATCTTACCATAAAGTAACCTATGATGAAAGACTACTAACTTTGACAGAAAACAAATCACTACGTCTCAAACCTGCTCACAGCAAATTATATACGGTACTGTGTCACCAGCAGAGCAACCAGTTGAGTAACCACTTTGCTTTAGTCTAAGTGCCACCTAGAAAATGGCATGCATGAGTAAATTTCATGCATAAGCTTATATAAATGATGGAACAAATTACATAAGATTAACAACGGTTCTAATCAATGGTGAGAAGAATTGTTTTTCAAGCTCACTTGAACATGCGGTTGGTTTTTGGCATCAGGGTAGGCTTCAGGTGGTTTAGTCAGTGTCTTTGTAATGACATATTTCTCAAGCGCTACTTGTCCACTTCTCATATCGTCCTGTACCTGTCAGTTATGCATAGTTACCGACAATGAGTTAAATTTCTCAGTGATAATGAGTAGGGTTTAAAGCAAAAGTACATTACTCAGCACCATGGATCAAGTGCAAATTACAAATCACATATTTGTTCGCTGGATGAAGATCAAATAAATCAACTTACGTAAAACCATAAGCAAGCCAAACTTGAAGGACCCAAAAAGCTATGTATATGTTTTAACATATCCCACCTAAAACAAAATGGAAAAAATAATACACTATACAAAAACTTCACCTTCATAAGAGAGTTATGAATTGATTCAACCACATCCTCACATGACCTGAGGGCACAAGAGCCAACCATTTTAAATAGATCAGTAACTCAGTCATTCGGCCCAGATTTCCAAACATAGCACAAAATAAATGTGGTAATACTGTTCTGGGGGGGGAGGTATAACATCACATACCTTTCTGACAATATTTGAGTAAGACAGAAATCTCCAGCTTCCTTTGATAGCGGGCTCCAGTCACGACGAACCATATCAAGACCTTTACGTTCGATAACCTGTGTGGACAAAATTGAACACACTGATTCAAGAGTTGGGTAAGTTAAAGAGTGAATAGTACCATCACCAGTGGACAAAGATGCAGAGTGTCTAACACTAGAGCTGTCAAAATCTAGGCATAAGGACACAACTAATGTAGGTTTGGGAATTTACAAATAAAAACACATCTAACATTTGCATATAGAACCATAGGATATAGAACAATTATCAAGCTTGCAACTCTATGAAGCTATACTGTAAAATTTATCTCACTTGCAAAGTGTTATACAAGATAACAAGGCACATTCTTCAAAATTGACCATGAGTGTGTAAACACTTGTGTAGACAAGTGTCATCACTTGTCCAAGACAAAACTCTGAGCAGAAGTGTCCTAAAAAATTGATGCAGAAAATATGCTAGGCATACCTCATATGGCGTTCCATCCTTGAACTGCAATTTAACAGCTGCATATTTCTTCTTCTTAAGCAGTAGCATTCTCTTGTACAAGCCATCAAGATCAATTTCCAGGCACCTGTACTTCTTGTTAACCTAAAAACAAGGAGAAGCAGATGTCACAGCCCATACACTGCACCAACAGAGAAGTATAAAAAATAAAAAGAATAGTATTACTCAGTATATAGTTTAAGTGACCATATACTAGCAAGTCCTGCATTCAAAAATTTTTCAAAGCATCAATTTGCTATCTTATACTCAAAACTGTCAAGGATAAGCATGCTCTTTTTATAGTTTTCTACATTTCAGTCAAAATTCAACCAAGGGCAAATTCCCAGAGGGAAAATAACTAGTAGATTTCTGACCCCAAACCTTGTTTGAAGCACACGGTAGAAAACAATGCAATCTCTTAACAAATTTAGTCTTTGAAGTCAACTCGATGATAACATGGGAAGGAAGACCCAAATTGAATTTTTTTGGGTTAAATAATTTATGGCAACATTCAACAAGCACAGGAACACAGCCACAAGCTCACCTCTTGGATGACTCTCCCTGCAATAGCTTTTGCTTTAGCAATATCATCAAGTCCGCTATAAATCATAATTGAATCTGTATCACCGTAGATTACCTGCCAGATAATGATAGACAAGTGAGATATTGCACAGATGATCACCGGAAGACTATTCATAACTTCTGAATCTGAATGCACAAGAAATAACCTCTAGGTATAAATTATTCTGAACAAGATCAACAGTACTCCGTAGAATCTCCCTTCCCTGCACAATCATGTGGCTTCATCAATGAAAAGAAAATTTCATTTTAAAGCTATTACCTCCATATTTTTAAGCACAAGATACATCCTTTTAATAACAGCATGAATCATATATGTCTCTCTTACTTGTTGTGTTATAAGCTCTGCAAGAGGCTTTGCATAAAATCTAGAATTGGAAAATCCAAGGCATCCATACATACTGAAACAACAACATGCCAGACATGTCAAAAGCGAAAAGATAAAAATGCAGAGTCATTAGGAAACAGCAATTGCAGACTTAAAGTCACAAAATAGGAAGCAAATGTAAGCACAAACCTATTTGCAGTGAGCTTTAATGCTTGCTGCTGAATGTCAAGTTGCTGGACTTTGAGACCAGTTGCAGTCTTCATCCATGACTTAACCATTCTTCTCCTCTGAACCAAATTTTTAAGCAGCTACAAGGAAGGGAAAGAAAAAGTACAAATTTTGTAGCGCACTCCCATACTTTGATATTAAAAAAAAACAACATTCTTATAACGGGAAATTCATTATTAAGACATAGGACATCCTTGAAGCAAAAAGCAACTCCTAACAGTGTGCATACATAACATGCATTAGTTTCAATGAGACATCTTCGAGTTTATTAATGTGATCCAGTCAAAAAGTAATAACCATTCCATTGTAACTTGGCCAAGCTGAGTATCCTATGTAAACTCAAAACTTGAACAAGCTGGGAAGTGGGAAATTAGTGAAGGAGAAAATTATAACCATTTTCTCCAACAAGTTTTCATCAGTCTCAGTGTTTCTGTTCACAAGAAAGTTATCCATTCAGAAGTAAATTATCACAAAAAACAGAAGTGAAAAATAAACAGTTTAAGGCTTTCAATCAGTTTTCAAATTCCACTATTCTCAAAAAGCTCAGCAATAAAACTGGGGAAAGAAAAAAAAATGAAAACATACCTCAGGCAGAACTCCAGTCGTTTTACTAGATGGTAAGCAGGGAACCAACCCATCTGGAGATCTTTCAACTGTTGTGAAACAGATATTGTATTCCTGTAAAATCCATTCACTGTTATTGCTCATTAAACAACACAAATCAGCAGAAATTGGCAAAGCAGTGCATATATGTGCATATACATCTATGATTGTGTTTGTTGGTAGAGAGAGGAATCAGGAGATTAAAATGTTACTTTACCTGAATAATAGAGGGGTAAAGACTATTGAAGTCCAGAAGCAATATGTATTTGTCATATAAACCACTTTTCGGCTCCAAAACTAATCCACCAGCATAGGCAGGACCTTTTTTTCCTTTGTCATGATCATGATACAGTGTATCATGGTCAAAGTTTGCATCATCAACATTTAACTCTTCAACATTTCCTTCCTCGGCCCCATGACTGATCCTTCGCTTTGTCATCTTTGCTTCCTTCACCTGAGACGAAATCTTATCTGGGACAATATATTTCTTTGCATGAAATGCATGCAATAGAAGATACTCTACTCTTTGTGCCCTAGCACCCTGAGAAAACAGATGTTTGGTGTCAAGTTGACGGACAGAATTTGCAGGAAAACAAGAGGAAAAATGCAAAAAGCAGCAAGAACTCACTTGAAGTGTTTTTCCCCAAAGATTACCACTGATGTTTGTCAGCTGACGTGTGAGGGGAAGAACACTTAAATGGAACATGAGCTCCATAGATAACCATGCATCTGTTTCACCATATTCAATCTGAAAGCATTGCAAACACAATGAGAACCATATTCTACTAGCACACCAATAAGCACTTAGTTTTTTAACCACCAATAGCAAAATAGACACATTGAACCAGTATCCATGTTTCAGAAAAGCCCAAACTTGTCTATCTAGCTCAAAAATCACCTCAACTGAAAAGTACTCAAGCTGTTGAATATTAATATTAAGTACTAAATAATACAGGTAGAAGATAGTGGAAACATCACATTCGATAGAGAACATGAAAATAATATCATTTTTGAGCAATGTGGACTCTCATAATGATAAGCTTCACATATTCAATTGCACAAAACTGTAAAAGCTTTAAAATCCTAGCAGGCATAATTTATTCATTGACTTTAACAACAGTGAATTATATCCATTTGAAAAATGGGCTTTTCCTTTCATGTATATCATAATACTGTCCAATGATAATGAGCACCTACCTCAGTTCAGCACTTAAATAACTTAATGCTTAGTTGCAGACAATATCAATTGACATTTAAGCAAGGCGTATCATGGAAAATTCAAAAAAGAATGCTCTGATTTGACAATGAACAAACAATATGAGACAGCTAAAACTGGAGAGTAAGAAATTATTGTAATGGAATGAAAAATTACTTTTTATTGCAGTTTCATCAGTCTTATTTTAAATATTTCTTCAATATTCAAATTGCAGTTTTAACATATGACATACTTCTCACAACATCAAACATGATGGACAAAATTAGTCATAGAGAGCATCAGAACTTACCAGTTCCATAAGAGATTCCAATGTTTGGAACATTCTGGGGATGTCATGTGGACCAATCTCTTTCCGGTCTTTGTTTAACTGAGTCTTTGCGAGTTGAGTCAAAGAATAACTAACCTGTAAGAAGCCAAGTAGCAAAAGTGAGCAATTAAATTAAAAAGGCGTTAAGTGCCTTCAGTGTGCAATATACCAGCCGAATGTTTTACCTCTTTTAATAGGTCACGTGAACACAAATATGTGTCACACAAGAGCCGACCGGCAATGCAAGACATAATCCCAGGACTTGCTCCAGAGCCAAAAATGGTTTTTCCTTTTGTAAGCCTAGGCATTTCAGAACGCTTGAGACGGCCAATCTTTGACCACATGTTGCTCGGTACTCTGCAAGCCTGCATAAGAAGGATACTAGAGTTTTTTATTTATAAAGATGGCAACTCATTATATGTACATGAAATAAGCATGGCAACAGAACCAGGCATTTTATCGAATACAAGGGAAAAGATTAATGAAAGAGTTACAAGTATTCCACTCCTGTCCCACAAGTTAACGGTATAGAGATGCCTCTTCAAACTTTAATAAGATCTATATAAGAGCAATAAAAACGTATAAAATTGTATCTGATTTGATATTAACTCAACAATCAAGAAATAGATGCACTCATGCATACAAATGAGGAAGAGTGGAAAACAGGCAGAGCACCTTAGAAACCTTTTTTCTCTTATAGAAAGCAGCCAAAAGATACTCACCTGGGCTCTGTGAAGGAGAACATGCAGGTCAAACCCAGATGCATTATGTCCTACTATAACATCACTATCCAAGTTGTATAACTCAATCATCAAACGGTTTAACAAAGCTCTTTCACTGCAAAAAAATGTTCAAAAATACTTCAACCACGGCAACGAAAAACACATTCATGCAAACTTGAAATACCAGTCAGAAGAAAAAGAAAATGTGATAGGCAACAAGATTACCTGCTTTCCGAGCATAAAACATTTGATCCAGCCTTTGAGTTTCTATCTGTTGCCTCTTTGTTGAAACCCATAGGAAATATGCCTCCATCAAGCTTACGAACTACAGTAAAATGGCTCAGCATGCCAGGTTTCTTCCATTCTGAGGCCAACATGGGAGTGTCAATCTGGAAGGCATAATGGCAGACACAGTAGCTAATTTTAGTGCAAATAACAATTTGAAGGATTTGGTAGTATAGCCGATGTACCAAACATCCATCAACGCAAGACATATAACCACAATACAAATTTTAAAATGCTTCACAAACAACTTGCAACAAATAAAAATAAATAATAAATAGTATTTGAAACATAAATGCAAAACTTGAAACACATAATAAATAATACTTGTGACACAAATAAAAAACTTGTGACAACAACACAAAAGTTGAAAAAACAGCTGTTACAATACAGCTGCTATACCATTGCCAGTTCCCAATTTGAAATGGGAAATATTGAAATAAAATAACATGTCACCAAGACAAGAATAATAGTAATTTGGGCATACAAACTAAGAGATAATCATTCTGTGATACAAACTCTTTTACATAAACTAATGAGACACATCATCAAGCCTCATTTATACCATAGACTTTTATATTTTCACTTTTCCATCAGTTTCATGCAACATCAGCGTGTCAAGTACAATAGTTTGTATACATAATTAATACAGGTAGCGTACAAAATTGTATGTAAATCAAGTTAGAAAACTTCAAATTACATAATCCATAATAAAGAGAAAAGAAAAAAAAACCACGTTCAATGACAAAACAAGCTTAACACAAGCTTAATATCTAAAATCACACAACTCAGCATGCACAAATACAACTACTTCATGGTACAACACTGAAAAAGCATGTTAGTTGTTCATATCAAATTTAATGTCATCACCCAAAAACATCACAAGAAGAGAATGATATTTGACATATTTTGTAAATCAATTGGAACTCAATTCAGAATATTGAAGCAATGTGAATTATAGCATTACCCATGTCCCATATTTACAAAGAAAGGAGTATGTTTGGTATTAAATGTGGAATCAGCATTGCTAACAAAGACTCTAAAACAAACCTTTGTCTTGTGACAGCAGACCACGGATGCAGAGACAATTTCATTCATATCCTGCTTTTCATTGATAACAGTTTTCAAATTTATAGCAGTGACAATCACAGGAGGAATCTCTACTACATGCTTTGAGGATGATGAAACTCGTATGTCTTTCGGAGAGTCAACAATAATCTCAAATTTGCACCAGCTCACCTGTGCAAGAGTAAATCAGGAAGTTGCAGTTGAAACTAAAAGCATGCATAAATGATTTCACAGGCATTACTTAACTACTTAAATTGACAAAAGATGCCCAGATGTGGGAAACTCACCCTTTGAGGGGCAGGACAGCTAGAAAACTTTGAAACTGACAGCCAAGAGGGTCCTTTCACCTTCCTTTTAACAAGAAAAAGTTCCAAGGCACTGCAAGTGATCTTACCAGTCAGTACTCCTTTTATTCATGCAGAAAAAAAATATATGCATTCAATATTAGACTGTCTGTTATTAGAGGGCAATAACTTGGAACAAGAAATAATAAAATTAGTGTCATGGATTTTAATCCTATCTGTCTAGTGAACTTCAAGAATTTATGAAACCATATAGTAACATGTTCAATGGAAGAACACATAGATTATAACCAGCTACCTAACCTAGTTCATTTTAAGCAACCCATTCAATTGCTAAAACATGTCAAGTCACTTTTTGCCCTTACTACCTACTTTTACCTGCTATGAGTTCCTAGCAGAGCACAGAAATTTTCTCCTTTTAGATCTGATGGAAGTGGTGGGTCCTGAAATGACAAAATTCAAGCAATTATTCAAAATAGATGTACTCAAATAAATCTGTACTTATGAAAGTGACAGTAGATGAGTTTTCAGTTCACAATCAACTTCAGGAAGGCACTTTTTTCAAATTTACAATTGTTGGCAAATAAGCCAGTGAATAGTTGACAACATAAATATTTAACAAATAATGCAATGGTTTAAACTGCCTTCTTGACCTGATCCACAGATTTAACGATATACCTTGAATGAATAATTGATCTTGAGTACATAATTCTCCCCGACAGGTATGTCAGAACGCTCAAATGCATATCTCCTCTGTATAGGCCAAGGACAAAGTGAATCAAAAGAACAAAATAAAGAAATTTAAACTAATTATGACAACATTGAATGCTAAGTTAATCAATGTATTATTCGAACCATAAATATTGAGTTTACAAACCTTAACGGGTGCCATGCTAAAACTTGAAACATTCAGATTTAGCAACTGTTGTGCTACTTCATTTTTTAATCCTAAAGCCACATCCTAAAACAGAAAACCACAAAAGAGCATCAATAACATCCAACAGCAGAACAGTGAAAAGAGAAGAAAAGGATGAATGCATTTGACTGTATTTGAGCATACATATATAAATACACTTACTTGCAGCTTTCTTCGGAAAGCTGTTGGAGAAATATTTGACTCTTCGGCATCTTTCTCAAGTTTCATAATCTCATCAGTGTGGAATACAGAACCATTTGGAATTGCATAGACACATCTCTGGATGTTCTTAACAACCACACAGCAACTATGATATGTACTTCCTGCTTTGACCTTCACAGCAATGATAGGTGACAATTGTCAAGGTAGTTATTTGTATATAGACTCAACAAAAATTAAGGCATCAAACAAATTATATAGCATGCAAAGGCACAAAACGACAGATGCTTAATAGTCAACATTAATTGAACTTTTCTAGACAACAGATCGGAATTTATCAAAATTAATGGAACGGAGATGTCCATAAAGCTATTACTTCATTTGTCATAGATGAAATATGTTCAGAGAGCAGAAACTACCGAACAGAAGTTAAGTAAGTGTTGGTACTTGGTAGAATATTTGTCATTCACAGTTAGCTGTCAAACAACTGGAAGAAAAGGGCCAGTAAGAGAAGTCAAGACGTAAAATAGGAATTGTAAACAAACAAGAATAGATCATTTCCAACAATGACTATACAGATGTGAAGCTATGAAGGTGGGTTTTTCAGCATTAATGAGATAATTTTGCATTAGAACTTAAAAAAATACAATATAGTACACAACAAATAGTAATGACAGTAAGTTACAATCACATAGTTGTGAGTTGTAACTTCTCATTTCTCAATCTAAAGATTTCAAAAGAAACCATACTGACTTAAGTTCTAACACTAGGAGCATAATCTTCCTATCCTACTGGTTCACTGATACGGTTGTATGTATTCAGGTTTAAAGATTAAACCTGTAACAAATATTAGATAATGAAAATGCATAAATACAATGTGTCTCCTACCAAGCTACCTATTGCACTATTTGACTATTGACTACTTTGAAAATTGCAGTTTTCAAACATTAACTATACCAAGCAGAGTCAAATTATCATAATGAAAATACTTTAAAAATCGATCCACTAATCAGAAATGTTCTTCTAAATTCCTATCTCATTAGGAAGTCACGTAATATTGACATCGAAACACAGCAAACAGTCTCGTATTACCTTCCCAAAGAGATAAAGGGTTCCCATATTAGCCCCTGAAAACTGCTCATGAGCATCTAGAATGTAGAAAGGCAATGCTCTATCAGCATCCAACTCAAATTCCGACTGTTCCTCACAATTTGTACCACTTTTCACCTCATTCACTACACCATTACCACCCGTAACCGCCTTCCACTCAGCCGTTGCACTCAACAACATATCCTTCTCCTCAGTACTAATCTTCGCATTTAGTTTATGACACTTCTCCTTCACTTCCTCTTTCACTTCAACGTTCACATCGCACCTAATCGATTCCGCACTAATAGCAGGTTCCAATTTCGGTTCCGTCGATTCATTGGCTAAAAACTTGTCCTCAACTACATCACAATTCTGATATTGTACCGTGTTCATCACCAAATCACAATTTTCTTTCTGTATTGATTGCATTTGATTTGTAACTAATTGACTATCGGTCCTCGCAGAATTAACCGAAACAAAACTTTTGCTATTGCTCGAAACAGACCTTCTACGCCGCTCTCGATCGTCGTCGTCCGGGGCAAATTCAGCTATAACTTCATCAACAACACTCTCACTCTCTTTAACTTTCTCATCTCTAGTTTTTTTAAACATCGCCCTCGATGTGAGCATCGCCGACAACCTCTGTTTCCCCATCATTGCAGCTGCGGCGGTTAGCGAAGGATTCGGCTTCTTGACATGTTGATTGTTTTCCATTTTTTCCCTCTTTCCAACTCTCTTCTTTTTAAACGATTTTTGGACATCCAACGATTCGTCGTCAGACGACAAAGGCAGGCCGGCTATTGACCAGTCTTCTTCTTGTCCCTCGTCACCATATCCGAGACCATTGTCGTCCACGATGAATCCACGCGCCTCCTCTCTCCGACGCGCCACCAGCGCGTCATACTCGTCCTCTTCTACGGTATCGTATATCGGATTCTCCAGCTTGATGTCGTATCCTCCGGATTCTCCGGATCTGCGCCCACCACGTCGCAGCGCTTTGAGCCGTTCCAAGGCTTCGGCTCGTGCCGACGCCTCTGCTCCTCGGCTACGGCGCCGACCAGCTACAATTGGCTGTTCGTCCGCCATCGCGATATTTCTGCTGATTCTTACCTCTCCTGCTCACTGTTTTTCCTCTCTCTAGGGTCTTGAATTCGATAAGATATAAGGGCAAAATGGTCACGAAACTGATATGTGGCGGGAAAAAATGTAAAATTTGGCGGCAATGAGAGTTAGTTTGTATCGTTTCATTTTTTGATCAATTTATTATAATGGAGTTTGAAATAAAGAAAAGAGCAGAAAAAGAAGATTTTTGGGGGAAAAAATAGTATTTATGATGATTTATTTAGATAAAAAAATGTATATTTATACTTATTCGTGTGTTAAAAAAAAATTATATGCAGAGGCGAACAAAGTAGATTTATTTTTGTTTGAAATCCAAACCGAACTAATTTTGTAGATTCTAATATGAACCAAACCATTTCAAATCAATCATA
Organism: Xylocarpus granatum; assembly: GCA_019650275.1. Classification (NCBI taxonomy): domain Eukaryota; kingdom Viridiplantae; phylum Streptophyta; class Magnoliopsida; order Sapindales; family Meliaceae; genus Xylocarpus; species Xylocarpus granatum. The sequence goes on along the minus strand of BNST01000396.1, from coordinate 83,519 downwards.
AATAACAAATTAAATCGAATCAAATTGACAAATGTGGGTTGAGTCAATTGGGTTTATCGATTTACGACTAAATTAAAAAAATAATTTTTAATTTTATCATCCCTTTCAAAAATTCAAGTTAATTAAATACGAACGAGTCCTTTTAAATTCTTTAAAATAACAAAAATTAAAAAAAAAGTATATTAATTTAAAAAATATATAAAAAATCAATCATATAATATATCATCTCGATTTAATTATTATGATTTAGATAGTATAATTTAAAAACCGAACCATTTTTCAAATAGAAAGTAACAAAGTTTCAAAATAATTAAAACTACGATCTACCCATCCCTAATCGTAGTTAATTCAAATGTATTTTTAATAACAACAAATCAAAATATTCTCGTGTTATAATTTATAATATATTTAATATTTATTTCTTATATATTTAATATTTTTGTGCAACTATACCGAGAAAGGTTAAAAATTAAGTATCTTTGATAATAAGTTTTTAATAACAACAGTGTTTGGTGAATTTTTAAAATTTTATTTTTTATAAAAAATTATATATTTATAAAATAAAAAATATAAATATTTAAAGATGCAACCAACAACTCCATGATTCATCACCTTATGGGCAATACATAGACAATGCCCAAATAATGAGCCCAACCGAAAATGAAAGCATGGTGTTCAACTACCCAATACCATACTAAACAAGCAATTCTTATTTGAATTAGTGGTGGGTAGTGGTTAGATTTTGGACCATCAAGCGTGATTGTATCGTTTATAATTACTATAGAACCGAAAAAAAAAGTATTATATCAGTATAGTTTAGTTGATGTAATAATATTATTTAATTAATAAATTTTGTTATTAATAATAAATAAAAAATATATATTTTTAAAATTTTTATTTATTATAAATAAATAAAATTTTTTATTTTATTAATTAAATAATTTTATTACATCAAACATACTATTAAATTGACTCACTTAAAACTTATTTATAATAAAATCTTAGTATATATTTATTGCATGTTTTTTATTATTAGTAATAATTAATCAATCAATAATTGATATTTATGTCGGGCCACCCATTGATGGCAGGCAATGATGGTGCAATGGGCTGGTGGAATCCAAGGTTGCTGAAAATAAATATTCCTTTTTATAACTTTAGACAAATCCACTTGCTTTTTCATTTTAATTAAATGATTTCCCAAGGTGGGGTGAAATTATTGTTGATTGTGTTGGGAAACTTTTGGTTTGTGTACAATCTATCCATAGATAATGCAAGACAACTACCCAAAATGGTACTTGCATTATGCAACATACAATACATTTATAGGTTCGGGTATTTTTACGTGTTTTTCTCGTGAGATTTAAAGAAATAAAATCGTTAATTTTAACTATTAATTAATTAATAAATAAATATAAAATGGTAAGTTTTAAATATAAAAGATAATGGTAAAGATTTGAGAAATTTAAATTGAAAATACTTGTATAAATATGTAATTTAATCGAGTTATTATATTTTATTATTTAATAATAAGATAATATTTATTTATTTTGTCTTTATAGTTATGGAAAATTTGTGCTCTAAATTCAAGCAATGAAATCGAAGATAGAAAGGCAAAGGGGAGAGATGGCATGTGATTGGGTAGTAAAATCCATTTTCATAGAACGAGAAAGACGCATGGTAGTGCTGTAATTTGCGACCATGAGGGGGAGGTGCCATGAGCAGGCGGTGGTCAAAGACTCAAACCGAAAAGTTTGGTTACTACGCCGTGTTCCCAAGTAATTAATGGTATTTAAGCAAAGGAAGTACTGAGTTCAACTTGTGTTAGATGAAGTGAACTCAACTGCAAGCAGCGTAGATAGTACTTTAGTTACTTTTCCATACGAAAATAAAGTCTCATCTCATATGCCAGCTGCTACTTTCTTCGTCACTTTCTCACTCCCCCTTAGCTTCTCTCCAGAGCCTTACTGTCTTTATTATACATTGATTCTTTCAAAATGTATTTATATTACCGAGTTTTTAGCTTTTGAATCTGTGATCATCACTAAGAAATTGAGCAACAGGCCGGTTTCATGACTGACCAACTGTCAAAACCAACCTCAATCTTTGGTCTGCGTTTATGGGTTGTTCTTGGTGTCTGTCTAGGAGCAGCTTTTGTGCTGCTTCTCTTCCTTGTATCTCTCTGGTTTACTTCAAAACGTTCCAAAACCAAAGGCAAGAAACCTTCTTTAAAAGACCCTGCAATACCAATCGTCTCCAAAGACATCCCAGAAGTCAGAATTCAACCGGACTCGCGTCCAGAATCGGCTGATCCGTTCACTGGCATAGAAAGGCAGGCGTTGCTTGTTCCTTTAGAAGAAGAGAGCCCAACTGGGTACCATAAGATTCACGTTCAGATTGGTAAAGATCATAGAATATGTTATCCTGGAAACGGGAGTGGCGAGGCACGCGAGGCACGTGCTGTTGGTGCTGACCAGGTCGCTGCGGTGGTGCCTGAGGTGTCTCATTTGGGTTGGGGTCGTTGGTATACTTTGAGAGAGCTTGAGGTTTCAACAAATGGGTTTTCTGATGAGAATGTTATAGGTGAAGGTGGGTATGGGATTGTTTATTATGGTGTTTTGGAGGATAACACTAAAGTAGCTGTCAAAAATTTGCTCAATAACAGGTACTTCCATTGCGACCATTGTTAATTTTCAATTACCAATTCTATCTTCTTGAATGTACCTTTGAAAATTAACTTGATCAAGCAATTAATGTTCACTTTTTAGGAATTATTTATAAGCATTAATAGTGTGTCATTTTGAAAGCATTATGTTTTCATTTTGTGGTGTACTAGTTTGAGTGTCATGCACTTGCTGCGTTGATTAATTGGCCAATGAAATATTTACCAAATAACAGGGGACAAGCTGAGAGGGAGTTTAAAGTTGAAGTGGAAGCCATTGGACGAGTTCGACATAAGAATTTGGTGAGGCTGCTTGGCTATTGTGCTGAGGGAGCTCATAGGTACCCTGCTTTTCCCTGACTGGCCTTGCTTTTTATATTTGATATTTATTCTCGTAGTCATGCAGATCACAGTCTTTACATGAACCGGTAAAAACAATTTCAGGTTGATAAACTTTATTTGAAGTGTTGTACATATGCAAGAATGTTATGCTGATGATTACTCTTTCCTTATAATATAGGATGCTTGTGTACGAGTATGTGAATAACGGAAACTTGGAACAATGGCTTCATGGGGATGTAGGGCCTTTAAGTCCTCTCACATGGGAGATTCGAATGAGAATCATCCTGGGAATGGCAAAAGGGTATAATACAGAGAAGAAAAAAATAGTTCCAATTTCATTTTCCCTCCCCTGCCTCTCATCAAATCCAGCGTTCTACAGTCTTAACTTAATTGTTTATGTAGGTTGAGTTATTTACACGAGGGTCTTGAACCGAAAGTTGTTCACCGTGACATAAAATCTAGCAACATTTTACTTGACAAGCAGTGGAATCCCAAGGTTTCAGACTTTGGCCTTGCTAAGCTCCTTGGTTCGGAGAGCAGCTACATCACAACCCGTGTGATGGGAACATTTGGGTCAGTGGGATCATTTGTGTGTGTGTGTTTGTTTTCTTGTCTGTGAAAGAGATGCTAACAACTTTTCTGCTTTTGTAGCTATGTAGCTCCTGAATATGCAAGTACGGGCATGTTGAATGAAAGAAGTGATGTGTATAGTTTTGGAATTCTTATCATGGAAGTAATTTCTGGGAGGAATCCGGTTGATTATAGCCGACCTCCAGAAGAGGTTCACACTAAATTATTAACATAATGCCCTTTTGAAGCAGACATGTTTGAATTTTCTTCAAGGTCTTCTTCTTTCCTTTTGTGCTGTTCCATAACATTCTGGAATTTTACAGGTGAACTTAATTGAGTGGCTCAAGAAGATGGTCACTAGCAGGAATCCTGAGGGAGTGCTGGATCCCAAGTTACCTGAAGTGCCTAGTTCAAGGTCACTGAAGCGAGCTCTTCTCGTAGCTTTACGTTGTGTGGACCCAAATGCACAGAAGCGACCAAAAATGGGCCATGTTGTACATATGCTTGAAGCTCAAGAGTCTCCTTCCAAAGGTGTACGTATCTAATTATATTTACTAAATTCAGGTTCTGCGACTTCAATTTTTTCAATAAAGAACTTGCATGTATACTTAGTAAATTAGTTCAACCTTTGTAGAACCTTGACATCATCAAATAGGTTACGATGCTTGGAGTAACTATGTTTCTTTTGTTAAAAACTCAAGAGCATATTGAACTACTGAAGCCCTTGCAAAACTTGAAGCATCCATGGGGACAATATAATTACAAAATAAAGATAATTAAGCTTTTAAGCAGGAATTGTGGTTTGTTAGTTTAGTTTTCATACAAGTTTGTTGCTAGATACAATGCTATAGATGGTTTTCCATTTCTCTCTCTACACTTTATGTATTGTGAATTGAAGAAGTTCAGGACCTCCTTTCTCTGCAACTCCCTCACTTTGTGTGGTCGGTAGGAATTACCACCACTAGAAGTAGACGAAAGGAAACCCAGAAAAAATTAAGAATTACATGATCTTTTCTTGATAGCTACAAATTATAAATTGTAAGCTATCAACTTTTTCCTGTCTGACATTATATCCACCCACGTTCTTTCAGGATTGTAGTGCTGCAAGGGACACGGGAGGTGCACATCATGACTCTCTGAAGAGTGGGAAGCAGGTGACAGAATCAGGTGATAAAAATCTGTATGAAACTGGGGTAGATGCCAACGGGGCAAGATAGCTACATCAAGACTTCATAGAAGAAAATCATCAAAAATTTATCAATTTCATTTGAAGTGGATCATCATACATTGCCTTTTGCTCCACTTAGAAGCTGGTTAATGCGCATGTCAATCGCATTATCTATGCTTGTGTATGTTATTCGTGGCTTGTGTGGCTGCACTCGATACATATATTTTCCACTGAATATTCAATTCAAAGTTCTAAATCAATGAATGTTCTTAGAGAATGCTTGAACAGGTGGCTTCTCACGTAATTCAGAGTATCATTGTTTGCTAAAATTATATCAGATTTTAATATGATTGTTTCGTGGACCTTTATCTCACTGTTGCAGTTGCTTTTGCTGTATATATCACACACACCTGACGAACTGAGAATGTTGATTCACAAGAATGAAGATATAAAGGTGTTAGTATTTCAGTTTGATCACATTCAACATGTTGCTTTAATGCACGGCGAGAGTCAATCATTTCATCAATTAATTGGGTCCCAAAGTAACAAGGCTAGTTAATCCATTCTCCAAACATAACGCAACTGGGGATGTTTCCTTGCTGGAGAGCTTTGGTCCGCTGCATTGCTGATAGTTAGCTGGTTATGCCCAAAAGAAAGTCGAGCCTGGCCTTTTCCGCCATTTGGGTTTTGTCGGTTGCCACGTAATAATTCGCTTAGGCCTTCGCAGGAAAGCAGACATACTGATCATTTGATGGGCCACACTCGCAATCAATTAACATCACAGTTGAGGTTGCATCCAACTCCTCTTTATGTCCAAATTTTGAACAGAAATCTACTCTACCACAAGCTAAGAAATGCAGGCAGTTAATTAAACAGGATAATGGTTCTGGCAACACAGTGATACGCAACTAAAGACGTATAGGCACATCAACTTCACTCATAGTGAAAGATGCGATACTCTACCCTTCTCAATTATAGGAGGCGTCCCGTTAGTCAGCCTCAACTTCCCCATTTGTCCTTGTTCGAAGAAATTTTTAGTGCGCCCCAACAAACGGTGGTCCAAGACTTCAACGCTTTATGCCTTGGAAAATGGGTTTGCTCCAAAAATGCACCGGCAACTTCATTTATTTTGGAAACTCGAGGGTAATAACACAAGTGGACCAGCATAGAAACAGGGAATATTTACCAGACATCATGTTTTACTTACAAGCTTGTAAAGTCTTCTGAATATGGACACATGCATATGATCTTTCATTAAAATTGAGGCCCTTTGCGTCGGTTCAAAGGGCCCTATGTTCCCAGTATCTCCTTGGTGTAAAACAAGACAATGCTATTCTCATTTCAAAAGCATCCAATTTCCTTTTTTGAGAAAGTGCGAGCATGAACAGAATGTGAACCTCTATTTTTCCAGCTGTTCTACAAATATGGTCATGCAATACTTACCTGGCATTGGAAATGTGGGAGGCTCAAATCACCTTTTAGAGTTTTGATTTACCTAAGCCTATGCTACCGATGCTCTGATGGAAAGAATAGTTCGACATGAACCAAACAATTCTAGGCACCAATAGAAATGGTTTGTTCTCGTGGGGTTTACGCAAAGGCAGAAAAAATGGGGTGGGTTTTTCCCACAAAACTTCTCTGAGAGGCAGCTTCAAGGAACATAAATCTTTTCCAGAAAATGTACCATTGTCATACCTTGATCACACGCTTGGTTCATAAAACATTCAATCTCGCACTAACAGCACAAGTCATAGCAGAAATAAAACCTTTGGAATATCATGGAGTAACATAAACCAAAATGTGCCACCTTTTTAATATTGCGTAATTCCTCCCCAACCCTGATGGAGGGGGATTCAAACCCTTAACCTCTTATAGCATCCTACAAGGTTGTACTAGTAGAACCAAAATGTGCCAACTATTAATACACCTGACCCTTTTGCTTTTTGCTAGATTCAGTGTTCATTCTCTTAAATCTCATATAAGATCAATTGAAACCAACAAGGCTAACTTATGAAGATGTAATTAGAATGAAATAGTTAAGTTTTCTCAGCAGAAAGGTAGAAAATTTTGAATGCATAGGAGGTAGAACATTTTGGAGGCATAGGCTAGTCTAAGAACAAAAAGGATCTGGACATGTGCAAGGTCGCATGAAAGAGCCATTGTAACTCCCAATGATCCTAAATGTGAGTACAAATGAACAATTAATCTTGTCTAGAAAATCATACATTTATGGTTCAAAAAACAATACTAAAGGGTAACAAACTGTTGTCAACAATTTTACCATAATACCAAAGTTGAGGCTAAAACTGTCCTGAACAGCCATTGTAAAACAGGTCTCCCATTCATATAAGCACCATTGGTAGAATTATCTGAACGATTTTGTGAGGAATCTGGTGTAGTTCCTGCAGCAGCAGGTGGAGGGGGAGCAATCAGGGGAACATCGCATGTACCAAAGGTAGCGTTTTCCTGCATGTATATGATAACTCTGGTCAAACTATAAGAGAATTTTGAACTCTTGCTAATCTTTGTTAATATTGTTATCTTTTTCATGTACCAATAACAATCTGCAATTGATTGCTAGAGTTACCTACAGAGTAATCTAGTCTTGTGAAGGAATTATAAAATAATGATAAGACAAGATTATAGGTGATATTGAGCAAAGAGCATCCTTGACTAGGAAGGCCAAGTGGTGCTCTGTTTTGTCAACAACTTGCTACAATAGCAACCACTGTGTAAAACCTTTTTGAACATGTCCCATTTGCTATTAGGAAGGGCATGTAATGGTTCAGCAGATAATTTTGAAAACAAACCTTGCAATAAGCAATATTGTCACATCCACAAGTAAGATGACCATTTGCTTCATCAACAGCTTCTGGTGCTCCTCCACCATCACTCCTCTGTAATAACAATTAAAAAATTTACCAAAAGATCTTCAACCTTTTTGTGCGTTTCTTATTTATTCTTCAAGGCTGGAGAAGACACAACTCCAATAAAATGGTCTATGAAGTTCATAACAGCCCAAGTACCTGGTAAAAATCAACAGCAATGAAGTTTGGCCACCTTTTACCAGCTGCTTCGTAGCAAGTGTTCATCATCTTAGTTAGTGGAGCAGAATTGTCCAAGCAAGCTTCTGTTTCTTTGGGAGCAGTAGGAAAGTAGTTCTGAAAAACCAGTGATATCGATTTTGTGTTCATGGGAGAAGATTCATCCCGCTTTGGACAAGAACCATCAACCATTCCCTCGTCTCCATCTGCAATTCATTGATCCTTGTAAATTTACTTTTCAAATTATTAAAAAAAAGGACAGAGCTGTCTACTATAAAGATGTCAAGACAATTTTTAGTCTTGTAGAAAAGCTAGATAAAGTCCACAAAATGATGATGAGGTGACAATATAGTAAGAGATGCAACTAATATTAGTTTATGCTCTAGCACTGTTAGTCATTTTCTCATCTGTCAATGAAGTCAAAAATCAGTAACTGGAATTGAAAATTAGTAATTACACATTCCAATCTACCACCAATGGCTTGATTGGTTAAAATAAAACTCACATTGATTTTCTACAACATATCTCCACTGGTAAGCAATTCCCTCAGATGCTTCCTTGGCTGATTTAGAGGTGAAAACCACCAAACGCTGATTCTGCTTAGCCATATCATCCACTGTTGGCCAATCTCCACCACTCTTGGGGATCTTTGACACAGGAAACATATATGTGCTTAAACCAGATGCTTTGAAAACCTTTGTCAAACCTTGTGAGGATGTCACATAATCCTCGATAAAAATGGTCACAATCTCAGATGGGTTTGCTTGTAGAAATGCTTGGACCTCTTTAAGCACATTAATTGCAGGTTGCTGGAAAAAATTAAAATTGTTTCATCATCATATTAGAAAGAGTTAGTCACAACTGAAGTATATACAAATGAAGGTAAAATCAAGCACCATTAAATTGAGGGTATGTACTTACAAATGCTGTGAAGTTGTAACATTTGCCACCAGTGGAGTGACACAGCCAAATATCATTGTTAAAGTCATACATATCCAGCATAAGCCCCCTAACTCCATTCTACAAGAGAACATTTTCGTTTAATTTACACGTGTGAGCAGAACATTTCTAGCAAGTTGACTTTACTATAATTTAAAGAAATTAACCTCAAGATCAACCCTTAATTCTACTTAAATAAGGTTGTGGCATCATTTTTTTGCACCATTTTGGCTCAATTTAAACTTTAAAGCAGTATAGTTTAGAGAAAAGAAAGCTCCCACCAAAAAAGGAATAAATTGAAACTTTTACCAAGTAACATATAACTTTTGTTAAAGTTTAAACTTTTAGAGTAGTGGTAAATTAACAAGGTATAAAACAGGTTTCACCTAACAGTTTTGTGATTTAGTCCTGCTGACACATATTCTATTGGTTAATTAAAACTATAACAGACACAGAGCAACGGCAACTGCCAATGTTTGATATTAGGATTCATGTTGCAAGCAATTTAAATGAATCTAGCCTTGCAAGTGAGAAGAATGTTAAAGCTTAAACTTTTAGGTCAAATGGTAACACCTTAACCTATTAAGAATACTTTAAAGTTTTACAATGAAACAGATATATCTGTACATATCAACATACTTTTCCCATCTAAACATGAGAAATGGTAAAAGAGTTAATTTTTATAGTCTAAAAAGGAAACTTCTGCATACAAAGTAAAGGGTAGAGGAATATGTCAGTTGATTCTACTAAAATAATTGAATGTGACCAACTTAAATTGAGCTAGCAAAAACAATGCATTATGCTTAAATCAGCAGAATGCATTAAAAATATGAAGCCGTTCAAGTTGGGGATAGCTTTCTCCAATCTTAATTTTCAATATAAAATCACAGCTGGCAGACTTGGTTTGAATGCTTATTTTGCAATTAAACTAAGCAGGTAGGTCACCAACAATCATCACTGGAAGCCACATATACACATACAATTGAACTTCGCTTTTGACAGCAAAACTAATAGAAAGCTATGATAAAACACCATCACAAATAAACTTGCGACAGACGAGAAAGCAGATATCTCGTCTGTCGCATGTGTCTTACCTTAAGCTGATGGGTGACAGTGTCTTCCTGGTTCCTCGGAGATACAAGAACCGGTCCGATCGCCGGTTTTGCCCCCGCAAGAGAATAAGAGTTGTGTGTTGTTAACCATGTGTATTTGTTAAATGCCAAACCTTTCACCTAACCAAAACCAAACCCACAAAAGAAAATCAACGCTATTATTTTATCTTAATACCAAAAATAAAATATTTAAACCTGAAAATAAACATTACCTTCGATGTGGGATTTAACGGTTGGATCCTGGCACATCTGGGTCGGGTGTTGCCATTGGCAGGGCATGTTTGACACATTAATCCGGCATCGCAGACACTGTTAGAAGAACATGTCTCTCCGATCTGTATAAGAATCAAGAAATGAAAAACAAAAAACATATGCACTCTTGGCTCTAAAAAAACAAACGATAACGGTCATCTTTAATGTTATGACGATTTTCTTTTTGTGGGAAATTACAAACCGACCTTAAGACTGGAAGAACAAACAAAAAGCACTACTACAATGAAGAGAACTCGGATTTGGAGATTTTTGAACAACTTTGCTCCCTGCAAAAACAAAAAAAAACCTGCAATGAGGTTTTCTATTTGCCCAGAAAATTAAGAACATAGAAAGAAAATGAAGTAAGGATTTTGTAAAACAGAATTGCATGCCTTCATTTCAGAATCTGTATATCTGCGCGGAAGAGAAACAAAACAAAGATGACGGGCTCTGAAATTGGGGGGTTTACGGGGGATTTTACAGAACCGGAAGTGTGAACATGTGAATATCACATGATCGGTTAGAGAGGGACAATTGTCCTCTCCTTCTTCTTAAGCAACTATTCTGGTTCTTGTCGTTTAGCGGTTTCAGGTTTTTTTTTAACATTTGCAGTCATTGTCAGTTTCTCCAGAATAGCCGAACCATTAAAAAATAGAGGGACAAAAAAAATGGAAGTATCGGACAGAGATGACTTTGAGTTCATGCTTGCTTAGATGTCATCGAAGTAATAACTTGAGTATTTGGTTAAAGCGTGTGCCACATTTATAATTTAATATATTTTCGTGAAGATTCCCAACCCATTTTAGATTATGCCACGATTTCTAAGTTTCAATAAGATGTATCAATTGAGGAGTTGATAATCTTTATGAAAATTCCCCATTCAAAGGGGCAGTAGCCTCTGGTTTTACTAGATTTTTGATTTAACAAGTCTCATATATAATTTCAAGAAGGGTTATGTTCCCAGAAAGCTCTTTGAATTTATTCTTTAAAGGGCAGTTGGTGCAAATGAATAAACTATTAAAATTTGCAGACTTTTGTTTGTGAGTTGTCTTGGAAGGATTCTTCATTCGTATTCCAAACTTTGTTTTGTTTAATTATTAAGTATTTGCATTTGAAGGGTTCATCGGGAATACATGGAACACCTTATGCTATGGTGACATCCTTCATCATGTCAAAATTGATCTAAGTTTCTTACTTGACTTCTGTAAAACCTGAAGAACGGATAGCTCTCTTCTCTTTGTAAAAACCCTCACTTGAATTGCTCAAAGATGACGCCGGAGCCTTCCAGTTTCTCAGCTTCTTATAGCTGTCAAAACAGAGCACCAAAACTGTTTGTTTTTTGGCTGATTGTTATATCAGTTTTCAGCTCAGCCATTTGGGTTCCTCAAGTGATGCCACATCGTCCTAGAATTAACAAACTATAACTGATTTTGGATCGATAGTGATTGATCCAAATTTACAACTGTCATTCATCAATCAACCATGCCTTGCACTTTAATATTCAAATCTAAGCTTTGAATTCTTTTAGTATTCACATCTAAGCTTTTCACAGATTATTCACTCCCACCCCACACTGATTCCTTTTGAACCAAAAATCTTAGCAAATAGCTTTAAAGACGGATGAATTGATGGTGTGTGTCCCACTACTTGTCGTGCTTTTTTTAGCCACAGGGATAAAGTGAAAATTCCTATCAACTGGACATTGTATTTCATCTCTAAACTATTAATTGATTGATGTCTATCAGCAAGCAATAATGTTCATCAATGGCTACTCTGACTCTCAGGGTTCTTCTCTTCACAATCTTCCATCTTAGCTCTGCTTTGGCAAGATCTGGCACATATATCATTCATATGGACATATCAGCTATGCCTAAAGCCTACTCTAGCCACCATAGTTGGTATTTGTCCCTGCTTTCTTCAGTTTCAGAAACTCATAAACCAACTGCAACTACCACCACCACCAGTTCTAAACTTATCTATACTTACACCAGTTCCATCCATGGATTTAGTGCGACTCTTACTGTTACTGAGCTTGAAGCCCTAAGAAAATTTCCTGGCTACATTTCTTCAACTCGAGATTATCCTCTTAAAGTCCACACAACTCACTCTTCTGAATTTCTTGGTTTGAATTCCTTATCGGGTGCATGGCCGGCATCAAATTATGGGGAAGATGTCATAATTGGTTTAGTTGATACAGGAATTTGGCCCGAGAGTGGGAGCTTTAATGATCTAGGAATGACGAAAGTTCCACCGAGATGGAAAGGAAAATGCATGTCCAGCACCCAATTTAATTCTTCCTTGTGCAACAGGAAACTCATCGGGGCTCAGTTTTATAACAAGGGTCTGATTGCTAACCGTCCCAAGTTGAAAATTCGTATGAACTCTCCTCGGGATGTCAGTGGACATGGAACGCATATTTCATCAATAGCTACTGGAAACTATGTGAAAGGTGCATCTTATTTTGGTTATGCTACTGGCACTGCTAGAGGCATGGCACCACGGGCTCGTGTAGCCATGTATAAAGCAATTTGGAGATACGGGGTCTATTCATCTGATGTTATTGCTGCAATAGACCAAGCATTGCAAGACGGGGTTGATGTTTTGTCTTTGTCTTTGGGCTTAAGCTTGAATGGTAGTTTCTTGGAAGATGACCCGATTGCTGTAGCTACTTTTGCAGCCACGGAAAAGGGAGTATCTGTAATAGCATCTGCCGGAAATGATGGTCCTTTGTATTGGACGTTAATCAATGGTGCTCCCTGGTTGCTAACTGTTGGTGCAGGCACTATAGATCGCGAATTTGTGGGAATTGTAACTCTGGGGAATCAAGTTCAGATCAACTTCATATCTTTGTATCCGGGTGATTCTTCCTTACGCCAGATGCCCCTTGTTTACATGGATGCCTGTGATAGTGTGACAGCAATGAACACAGTGAAAAACAACATTATTGTCTGCAAGGATAATTTGAGAATACGCAGCCAAGTTGAAAACGCGGTGTCTGCAGGAGTTTTGGGAGCAGTTTTCATTTACAACTCTTCATTATCAGAACTCTACATCAGAAGCTCATTTCCAGCGGCATTTATTAATGTGAACGACGGCCAATACATAATAGACTACATAGAGAAGAGCAATAACCCAACAGGAAGTTTTCAATTTCGAAAGACAGTTATTGGTACAAAGCCAGCACCAATGGTAGATAGCTATAGCTCCAGAGGTCCATTTCTGAGCTGCCCAAATATCCTAAAGCCAGACCTTTTGGCCCCTGGCTCGTTAGTCTTAGCATCGTGGTCTCCAATTAGTTCGGTTGCGGAGGTAAGGTCACATCCATTGTTTAGCAATTTCAATATCATGTCAGGCACCTCCATGGCTACACCACATGTGGCAGGCGTGGCATCGCTTGTAAAGGCAGCGCACCCTGATTGGAGCCCTGCAGCCGTTCGGTCAGCCCTTGTGACCACAGCTAATTCATTAGACAACACATTAAGTCCAATAAAAGATGTTTCAAACAATAACCTGCCAGCAAGTCCGCTAGACACGGGAGCGGGACATATGAATCCCAGCAAAGCTCTCAATCCAGGCCTTGTCTATGACGCAACAGCAGAGGATTACATAAAGCTTCTGTGTGCAATGAACTACACAGCTACACAAATCCGAATCATTACAAGGTCCCCTCAGAAATGCGTAAACCGTTCTTTGGATCTAAATTACCCTTCATTCATTGCTTTCTTTAATAATTACGATTCCGATTCAGATGGAAAAGCACTGAAAGAATTTTGGAGGACCGTAACCAATGTTGGGGAGGGCGGAACAAGTTACAGTGCAAAGTTTATAGGCATGGATGGGATAAAGTTGCAAGTGGAGCCACAGAGATTGGCATTCAAACAAAAGTACGAGAAACAAAGCTATAAGCTTACTTTGGAGGGTCCGAAATTACTGGAAAAGTCAGTGGTTTATGGTTCTCTTAGTTGGGTGGATGATTATAGTAAGTATGTGGTGAGAAGCCCAATAGTGGCCACAAACATCGTGCCAGAATCTCCTTGAAAGGCATTGCTTTAAGTATTCTTTGGCCTGTAATCATGGTATTATAAGATGATATATTTCCTTCGCCCCTACTTTTCTTCTTTATTCGTCACTTCTTTTCTTTTGACAATGTCATTACAGCAAAGCCAATAATTGCACTTCAGTGTTTCTCATTATTGCTCTCTTGATTCCACTTTTCTATATTCAAAACAGCATTCTGCAATTACATAAGCAAAGATACAAACAACTCTTGTTTGGTGTCCGGTTGAACTAGGTTTTAATTTTACTCCACTGCAATTGACCCCTCCAATCTCCACCCACGGAATCAGAGACGCCAGGCTTAGGGACTATGCCAGAGGTGACACCACCATCACCATCTGTAACCAATGGATCTTTACATTTCTTCTCCACTTCTCTTAATACATTTTAAGCTTGATGCCTCGTTAACATAATAAACCTTAATAGCCCACTAGCACCTTGTGTACATAGTTCGACATTACGCATAGCCGAAACATGGTTCGATATTAAGGCCTATTATCATCTCAAATAGTTGAGGTCAAAATCAAGAGGACCAAACAAGATTTCACAAGATTTGGTGGGGTGCGCCCGGCTCTTGCAGTAGTGCAACGCATGGGCGACTCCTAAGAACCCCATAGCAACCCTGGTGGAAAACTGATGAGAATAGATACTGCACTTGATCTTAGCCAAAAGGCCGAGAAAGTACGATTTTTACTAAGAAGAGCCACTATATGATTTTCGGAGAGTTGGGGCATGTTCGAAAATAAAAATAATCCACATGATATGGCAACCTTGAAAATATTTTTTCGGGTTTTTCCTCTTTAATTTATAGATTATTGGAACAGGTGATTGAGTAGGTTAGATTATATCCATTGGTAAACGATGGAAACTGTTGATTAACCACTAGGAATATCAAATATGTCAAATGATGGCAAAAGATATATACAATATCTGAAGAGCAATACATGGTAGTAGTTAAAGGTTGAAACAAGGACTGTGGTTAAGTATTTAATTAGAAATCAACCATAGAATTGGAATCTGGAATTGTTTGCATGTGGTTGAAGATGAAATAGACAATGAGAAGAGACCTTAAGCATTAATTGATTACAAACAGAGGTCTCCATGTCTAAGGAAACAATCAGCTCACTTGCATCATCCATGGCAGCGCTGCAACTAATGCTTGTATGCTTCTTTGTCCCTTCCTCAGCTCTCTTCTCATTGGCACAACTAGACACATACATTGTTCACATGAACTAGTTAATCATGTTTATAGTTTTTGTTAAATATATATGCATAAGTGTGTTACTTTGCAAAACCAATCTTTAAAATTATTGTTATCTGTTACTAGATTTTAAAAGATTGTATATTAATTATATTTAGGAGTTAGTTTATATTTAAAATTCTCCGTAGTTGTTTAACTTTATATATATTCTGTAGTTTTTTTTGTTTTAAAAATGTAAAAATTAGTCTCCCATGTCTAATACTCTTTCCATTTTAATATTAGTGTTTTTTTTTCGTATCATATTCTTAACTACAATTTTCATGAACTACCATATCTGGTAATATGCCACAATTTAATGTACATCACGTGCCACTGAATTCAACATGGCAATTTCATAGCTACGACCATCCCTTCAAACTATATATACAGTTACAACTATGTAATCCATGGTTTTTCTGCAAGCTTATTTCCATCTGAAGTCAATGTACTTGAAAAATCCCTTGGCTTTATCAGATGTTATCAAGCAATCATTGATGGTGCTGATGTCATGTCCTTATCAGCTGGCATAAGTGGTGCAACGTTGTATGGGGACTCTGTTGCCATGGCCTCATTTGCAGCCTTGGAAAAAGTTTTTTGTTAGATAATCAGCTGGAAATGGAGAGCCTTGGTATGGCATTGTGCGCAATGGCATCTCATGTGTATTAAATGTTGCTGCTGACACGATAGATTGCAATATTAATGGAGCTATAACGCTTGGAAATGCAGCTTCAATATCGGGAACTTCTCTTCACCTAGGAATTTCATCTAAAAGCCAGTTGCCCCTCGTTCTTCATGAATGCATGTCATAATATGGACAAGCTAAAAGGACAGCTGCCGCAGGAGGGCTGGAGGAGTCTTTATATCTAGCAGTTCTTACTTGGAATTTTACATTGAAGCATCCTTTCCGGCATCATTCATTAGCCTCCAAGAAGGTCAATTAATTTGCATAAAGAAACCTCTAAAACTATCAGCAAGTACGTGGAATTTCAAAGGACTAAAGTAGGTGCAGAACCAGAGCCCGAGGTTGCTGCTTATAGCACTAGCGGACCATCTGCAAGCTGTCCTGGCATCTTAAAACCTGACATTATGGCTCCTGGGTCTTTTGGTGTTGGCTTCATGGACTCAAGCTAGTGCTGTAACAGATTCTGGAGAAAATGGTTATTTCAATAATTCAATATGCCTTGTCCTCATGCCTCTCTTTTAAAGAGGGCACACCCCAAATGGCGTCCTGCAGCTGCAGCCATTCCGTCTGGCCATGATCTTGGCAGCTGATTCATTCGACACTACACTTGGGGCAATCAAAGAGCTTGGAGATCATAACAAACCAGCTGGTCCTTTAGCCATACTCGTCACATCAATCCCCCCAACAAGGCATTAAACCTTGGTCTCATTAATGATGCAACTGCAGAGGATTATGTAAAGCTTCCATGCGGGATGGACTGCACTGCAAATTAAATTCTGATGATTACAATATCGTCTACCTATAATTGCTCAAAGCATTGTCGTTTTCAATGCAACTGATGCATCTTGTGGCACAAAGCTGGTGCTAAAATTTCAGAGAACAGTGACTAATGCGGGAGATGCAAAGACAGATTATGCATCTAGGGTGGCACCCATGATTAGGTTTAAGGTAAACAGTTGTGCCAAAGAAGTTTTTTAAACACAAATATCAGAAGAGTTGCTGCAAACTCATTCTACAGAAGCCACAAGTGATGGAAGAATTAGTGGTTTATGGTTCTCTGATTTGGGTAGATGCCGAAGGCAAGCATATGTTGATATCAGAAGGCAATGACCTTTAATGAAATTAAAGATATCATGTACAAAGGGTAGATTGTGCTAAATTTTCTGCAAATTGCTAGAATATGTTGCATACTGTGGTCATTGTGGTTTTAGCATGTTCTATCACTTGTTTATCAATCAAATCATTATTAATAAACTGGATACGTTTGCTTTTGCAGAAGATGGATCAAATTTTCACAAATTCCACTCACTGTCACTCATGACATAAAATAAACTAAATAAAATAAAATAACAAACTTTCTTCTTCCTCGACCAAATTGAACAGTGAGCATAGATGAAACAATGTCAGCAAATCTGCAAGAAAAGGCAATTCTTAGTCTTGAGCAAATTTGAGGCATTAAACGAGGGATTGAAACTCTAATCCCATGAATTTAGCCAGTCACATTCCCCAAAGTCACAATCACTTCCGCCTGCCAAACATGACCTAAAGGGTCGTCTTCACATCCCCATCCCTGTTCAGGACTTGTAATTCATAAAAATGTGAATTCACACGTTTCACCCGAGATTTTATAGCTGTTGACAACGACAACAACAACAACAACAGCAACAAAGAGGTGATTTCTCCGCATGATCCCAAGGCCGAAGACCTGCAATCCCCGCATGGCGTGGTCCAGTCTGAGTCGCATGAGTCATCGTCATCAATTCCATCCTACCCAAAAATGTTAAAAGGTATGTCTTTAATCTATGGCCACTGCAAAATGTAGTTAGATCTTAACATAAACTTACCAGTGAAATATACATGCACCTGATCAGGTTAACGTCTTCCCCGTCATTGCTCAATAGGAAGTTAATGACAATACACCAGCCTGAAATGGGTAACACGAAGTTCATCCCATCCATAAAACGTATGCAAAACTTCTTGTGCTAATAAATTGAAGCTGCCACCGAACGTCACCCCATGGAAATATGATGGTAGTTTACAATTAAATAATACAAAAACATCAAGCGGACAAGTGTTATCACTTTCTGTGTCCATTTCTACCTTCACAAACAACACTTGGATGATATTAAACAAAACCCCCCACAACGTGCGCCACCAGAAGGTACAATACAGAGATCTTACAACCACCATTAAAAATATAAAAGAATTAGCAAATATTTAGATCAATATTGACAAAATCTTCAGAACTTGTCCATCCTCTGCAAAAATCTCCGAGTCTGTAAGACTGCAACCCCTTTGATTTCGACTCAACAATGTCAGCTCAGCTCTCAAAAACAAACTCAGAGGCGAGCAGCCTCATTCAGTCTTCACCGACGAGATCCCCTCGCCGCGCAGTTTACTACGTGCAGAGCCCGTCGAGAGATTCACACGATGGCGAAAAGACTACAAACTCTTTCCATTCAACTCCAGTGCTCAGCCCCATGGGTTCACCGCCTCACTCCCACTCCAATTCTTCACTTGGTCCTCACTCGTCGCGCGAATCATCCACCATTCGCCTGTCTGGCTCGTTGAAGCCCCATCAACAACAACGAAAGAATGAAAGGAAGGCACGTAAGCCGTGGAAGGAGTTTGACGCCATTGAAGAAGAGGGACTTCTGGATGGAGAAACCATGCAAACTGGCATTAATTCTCATCGGTGCTATTTTCTTACATTTGTTGTGGGATTTCTCGCGCTTTTCTCTATGTTTTCTTTGATTTTGTGGGGTGCTAGTAAGCCTCAAAAACCTGCCATCACAATGAAGGTCAGATTTCGTGTACAAGAATTTTCCCACGTGATTTTCTCCTGTTTGTACTTCTGGTAAAACGTGTATTGTATCTGTTTTTTTGGTTGCAGAGCATTTCATTTGATCAATTCGTGGTCCAAGCTGGTGCAGATTTCTCGGGAGTGGCGACTGATATGGTGTCCATGAATAGCTCTGTAAAACTCACATTTCGCAACACTGCCACATTTTTTGGTGTTCATGTAACATCAGCACCGCTAGACCTCTCCTACTCTCAGATCACTGTAGCCACTGGAACTGTACGCAGCTATACATACCCTGATGCCCACATCCATATTAACTTACCATTATTTTATATTTAATTCTTACATTAATTTTCCAACTGGGATTTTGTTGCAGATACGCAAGTTTTATCAACCAAGGAAGAGCCAGAGATCAATTACAGTGATGCTAAAAGGAAGTAACATTCCATTGTATGGAGGAGGAGCTAGCTTGAGCAGTATAAATGGCTCGCCAATTGATCCTGTGCCTCTCACACTGAACTTCATGGCTCGTTCAAGAGCTTATGTATTAGGGAGACTGGTGAAGTCCAAGTTCTACAAGAGAATTGAATGCTCAGTAATAATGAACCCCATGAGGATGAATGAGGCCATTTCGCTCAAGAGCAGGTGCAATTACCACTGAAAATCAAGCAGCAGTGAGAGTAGTCGATACATAATCGAGCAGACAGGAAGTTTATCCAGTCATGGGGAATGGAATCAGGATTTTGGTGGCCCAATAAGAAATTCAATTGCAGTAGGCGGTTGAAAATCTAGGAGCAGTCGGTGCTTTTAATTTTCGTATAATTTAATTATATATGGTTTTATTGTGTGTCTCACACTCGAAATTAAACATTTATGAATAAAATTTTTGTACTTCCCCGATTCATATGCGCAATGGCTCATCATTTTGGGCTCCAAAGCAGAACCCAGTTTCGTCAAAGCTAGTTTAGGCCTGAAGAAGGAGGTCCAATTTCTGAATGAACGATTGTGTATAATAATAGATGGGGTTCAAGCAGAACTGCCATGGAACCAGAGAAAGCATATCATTGCAATTTTTATGCCCAATGCTCTAAAAACTGCGTATCATTGTATGCAAAACAGTAGGAGTCTCTGACTGTGTCTGTATGCATGAAAAAGCTAAGGTACGACAAACAGCAAAATCTTCTCGGAGTCAAAGACGTCGGGATATCCTGGAAATATACTCAAGTTCTCGAGTATATTTTATGCAAACTATCACTCCCTCCTCTGGATTGTTGCCGGCCTTTGGCAATTTGACGAATCTGCTCAACTTTCCTGCTCTGGATTGTTCCAAGGGGATTCAAGTCAAACACACTGTTCCTCCGTTGCCAAAACCTGAACCCAGTTCAATCCTGCATTGCACTACCAGCAGACCTCGATCTCATTGCTAATCCTGATATTATTCATAATTACGTACGTAAGAAATAAGATTTCAAGAATCTCGTGTTTCACGTTTTTGAATGGCTTCAATTACTCGTGTCTCATGCTGATTACATACAATTAATTTTAAAGTAGCTGCTTTCGTATGAAAGGTACTGTCCATCTTTTGCCTGTCTTGAATATGCCATGTCGGTGTGAATTCCAGGTTGGACAAAATTTAATACGGGTGAAAACAGAGCAGCATCAAAGGAGAATTGTAGCGCCTACCTCCAACCGACGGTGAACCAGGGCGGAGATCTCCATCAGATTTTGAAAGTAATTGCTGATGTTAAGGTTTTCTGAATAGAAATGAAGCCTCAGTTCATTTCAAGATGGTAGGGGAAGACAGGAAAAATAAAAATCTGGGATTATGATATCGTGGAGATGAAATCCGTATAATTTAGTTCAATGAAAAATATGATCTGTACAGACAACCACCTGAGTGGCCAATTAGAACCGTCCTATCATCTAAAAGTCAGTCTGTTAAAAACAACCACTTCCTCTGTTTCATCTATCATTTACAATTCAAAAAATCAGCAGCAGCAATTACAAGAAACAGGATGAGGTAATTTTCGAAAATCTCCAAGTTGCTTGAATCATGCCCTTCCAAATCATCTCATCATCTCACAGTGATCCAACTCTTTGAATCTGACCAATTGGGTGTCGCATCGCAGACCAGAAGTCTAACTCGATCTAATAGAGAATTACGAGAAGAGAATAATGAATCAAACTCTGAATTCCCCGATGTAGAAGAATGTGAAGTTGAAGTCGTTAATGATGATTGATCTGATTTCCATTCTGGAAAACTAAAAGGACTTCTGGGTGATGTACATATTTCTTCACTTCCCTTCAATCCAACAGATTCATTACCGTCATCAACACCGACAACGAATGGATGATTCAAAAGCTTCTCAGCCGTCCATCTTTTATTCGGATCCTTGACAAAACACCTCATCAAAAAATCTTTACCTTCTTCAGATAATTCTCCGGGGATGGTCGGCAATTCATCTCCTACTCCAATTCTAATCAACAAAGCGAACAAATTTGATTCTTGCTTGTGATTCCAAGCAGGCTTTCCTGTCATCATCTCCACAACGGCGCAACCAAGAGCCCATATATCACACGGTGACTCGTACTCATTATGGCTTACCGATTCTGGTGACATATACAAAGGAGTGCCTCTGCACTCAAACCTGCTTTCTTCTCCACTCTGCTGTTGTTCGTCGCCCGATTTCCTCGCCAGCCCAAAATCTGCAATCTTCACCTCATCGTTGTCAAAAACCAACAGGTTTTGGAGCTTTATATCACAGTGTACAAACCCTTTTGCGTGTATATGGCCAAGCCCTTTGAGCACCGACCTTGTGTATCTCCTAACATCCGATTCCTGCAAACAACCATCATTTTTTCTCACCTGATCAGCCAAACTCCCAGTCGATGCATACTCTAACAAAAGATTATAAAATCTATCACCGTTCTCAACAGTGTAATTATCGCCGAAACAACGAACAATCTGCTGACAAGTACCAAGTTGATCAAGAATTTCCTTCTCGTTCTTCAAAGTACTCGAAGAACAATCAACACAGGATTTCACAGCCATTAAAGACTGAAACTGAGAAGAACCATTTCTGTGTATCGCAAGATTTACACTACCAAAACTCCCATGACCAATAACGTCCCCTCTAAACCACTCCATAAGGCTTCCCCTTTTACCTTCTGGTTCCCTTTGTTAGACAGAAAGGTGAAGGAAACAGAGCGAAACGCAACACAAACTGTAGGCTAACAGCAACAACTCTTCTAAGCCATTTATACTCGAGAGATTCTGGATTGTAAAAACATAATATGAGTTAGAACTCAAGATTTGGCTGCTCTCTACAATTAATGCACGTGATTGGCGAGGATATTTTGCGGAGAACTCGTTTTCAAACAAAACAGGCATCGCAGTTATCAAACGTGGTGCATGAGCTGATAGGGCCGCGGATCCCTTAAATAAAATAAAACCCACGTGGCTCTTAACTGTGGTCAAAATCATAGCAAATTCTTACTGTTTGGTTTGGTCAATTCCCCATTGCCGCAGGGTAAGGCATCCAAGTGGGCATGGTGGCTACAGTGAATACAGTCTATGGTTGCCCATTCTTTCTTCGCTTTGATGTCCTAACAAATAGATACTTTGTGATTGTGGCCTTCCAACGTGACTTTCCACTTGCCGTATATTAAGGGGTTTGGTACGAATTTTATTTTCAGTATATGGGTTCGATTGAAATTAGTTGAACTAAGTTGACTAACTTTGTTCTTAATCTTACACTTGATTTTCTTTTTATTATTGCGCGTCATAAAAATATAAGAATTTATAAGGTGTTCTAAATGCAAATAAAATATATTTAATAATTTTTATTATTAATTTTTTTTAAAAAAATAAAAATAACTTATTTATAAAATATTTTTTAAAAAATAATATTTAATAATATTTTTTATTTAAATTAAAAATAATAAAAATATAACACGTGACTATAATATAATATTAATGGCTTATATACATAATATTATTAATTAATTGTATAGTGAGGTGTCACAAATCCCAACCGACACCTCCAAATCATGCATGCAAAATGGTCACCATCCTCTCCCCTTCTTTTTTGTTTTGTTTTCCGACGAGCCAGACACCTTATAATACGTCACTTCAAACCTTACTCTATTGAATGTTTATTAATTTAATATGTACAACCCAATTCTGAGAAATCGGGACCACGTTTGTGACGGCCGACTGCCCACTTGTCGGCAAACGATTCTCTTGCAAATCCAAAGCAAGTGCAAGCTGTGTTTCAGACACAAAATCCCTGCAGCCGTGTCTCATGTGCAAGAAGCAATAATAACCCCATTACTTCGAAAGCTATGCCTCCTAGATTTCAAGCGGCTTCAAAAGATTCTTGACATGTCACTGCACCTTGTTTTCGCAACCATTGCTGGCCTAATTACTCTTACCAGCTCAGGAAATGTGGGATAACAGATTTGCATATCGCTCACGAGTTCACAATCCCTGGTTAGTGAGTGGTATGCACGTAACTACAGATCTTGGTTTTATTGGCCATCCTGTCAGAATGCTTTGCAGCTCAGGGCCTGAAACTTGACGAATGGGATAAGAATAGAACTAACCGGGGGCAGTGAATGCGGGTCCATTTGCACGAGCATGAGCATGAGCATGATATAATAACATTCTTTCGCTAATTGCTATAGAACAGAGCAGCCGAATTGCTGCAACCAATGCTGCGACAGTGGGGCAGACTGGCAGTGGTGATCAATCGCTGCCACTCAGTACAGCATAAGAAGAACGTTTTAAATATAAAAAAGACAAGTGGGTATTGTCAATTTACGCGTTCTGCTCCTGCTCCAAGCTTAGCCCGCACATGTAGGCACGTTTTCCCTTATATTAGCTCATACTATCTTATTGTATGCAATACATTTTCAGGATTTTTTTGTGGGTTGATGTTGTGGGTGCGGTGGCTGGATCTGTAAGCCATATGTTGGCATGCCATTCAATTCCTGTGAACGTGGGTCACATTGATTTCGATTCCAGATTTTGATTTTGATAGCTCATTCCCTGCTACGCTACATCGTTCATTTATTTGTTTATAATATACTTTATGGCAAGCCGCTATTAGGTACTGTTTTTAATTATCAGGTACTGTTTTTGAACCCTGATTTTACATTCCAACGGGGTAAAAAAAAGGTGTATTTATGGCATAATTAATAGCGTTGACGGGATGGAATTGGGTCATACAGAATTACAGAGATCTTACTACAAGGTGCAACTTGACTGTAACTGAACCCAAAATTTGAAATGATCGATGAAATCAAAGGAGGGAGGGGGCATTAGTTGTTATAACGATTGGGATTCCACTCAACCCCCCACCAAATTTTGTGAAAAATTTACCGATGTCTTCAATCACAGCAGAAAAGGAAGCTGAGAAGACCCTAAAAATAGCGAATCAAGCATTAGTTGCGCGCAAAAATCTGGTTATTTTGCGGCCAAATTGGCAATTTGGAAAACAGACAAAGGAGAAAAAGGATGGGATTTTGTCGTTTCATGAATAATCCCACGTACTTGGCTAAAGAGAGAACCCACCCCTAGATTGAGGCGAATGGTTACAGCATTAGGCTAGCAGCGACCAAATTCAAAACCCAGCCCCACGAGATTGGAAGGCACCGAATCCGGCCATTGGTTCTATATCAATCAGTTTTCAATTTCCCAACTACAACTGCAGGCAGCCATTTTTTTGGGTCCGAGAAGATTTGGGTTCAACGTCGTGTATGTTTCAAAGGTAAAAAGTAATTATTTGGTGACCCACTAGCCAGCCATGCTTGATTTTGACCCAATACGAACCGGCCTTCATTCATTGTAAAACGACAGTTCACGTCAATCATATTTGATTTGCTGGGTTTCGGTTCAGATTTTATATTCGGTCAAATGGGACC
Source organism: Xylocarpus granatum (assembly GCA_019650275.1). Taxonomy (NCBI): domain Eukaryota; kingdom Viridiplantae; phylum Streptophyta; class Magnoliopsida; order Sapindales; family Meliaceae; genus Xylocarpus; species Xylocarpus granatum. The sequence continues at coordinate 58,724 of BNST01000396.1, read as the reverse complement.
CGAAACACAATATTGCAAGGTCCATTTAACAGATTTGATCCACCAATCATGGAAGCATCGGTGGCGATGAGAATAATCATAATCGACTTGACTAAATTATTGCAGCCCAGTCCGCGTACTCATTAGACGGATGCATCTCCACAAGAGAAGAACATTCGATTCATACTAGGGAGCGAAGGAACGAGGCAAGTTAAGTTGTCATCTGAGCACGTTTAGAGTGGAACACATGATCAAATTGCCCATCATCTCAATACGTTGACACTGGACAAAAGGTTTCAAAATCAATGGAACCAGCTTCTCTTGGCTGCGGATAATTTGGGTCATATCAGCTTTTCCGGGGAAACCAACCGACGGTGGATTATTTAGTGGTAGATAATGTGCCGTAGTCTTATAAATCTACCATCATCCATGACTCTCTGTTCCACAACTACTTGTAAATTCGTTGTCATTAAGACTGCATTAATAGATAGGACCAACAGTATTAATGATTGGTTAATAGGAATATCAATCAGTGATTCGTTATCCTTCATGATTGACAGACAGCAAAATGCTCTGCAAATCACACACATTGGTTAAGGAAAGCCCAATTGTGGCCAAGCCGAAATGGGCTAAACCCGCAGACCTGTGGTTCTTTTGGGTTCTTTTCACTTCTGGAAAGCCAAAAAAGCAGGGAAGTTCCTCTTTCCAGTTCCTCAAGCAGCAACATGAAACCGGTAACAGAATATACTCCTTTGGGGATTGTTCAAGATTGACACTGTCCTGGATCAAGGACACGAGGACTGGAATATTTCTTTTCTAGAATGGGCAAAGAGGAGAGCTAGAAGAAAGATAATTGCAGTTCCAAATCGGATTCTCAGCATCGTGATTTAAAGGTGGCAATAAAAGGAAAACGCACAATGCCAAGCACTCCCACACTTTTACCTCTGACTAAGATCAAGAAAGTATTGGTGATGTTCACATTACAGGGCCAAATTACTAAGCATTGCACAACTTCAGATCATCCGGGAGCATGAAACTAAAGAGATGAAGCAGGTTAAAGGCTTTGCAGCATTAAGAGATGAGAGTCATAGAAGGTCACCACCATTACTCAAGTCTTCATCTAAGTTTGTAGAACAACATAAAGAAAAAAAAAGGGAAACTCCTGAACCATAATGCATAATTCTACTATGAATATCAGTAAGATGTCTTGAGAGACAAAACTAGTGAAAGTAGAAGAAGGAAAAAGATATAGAAAGGGATATTTGATTCTTTTAATGCATACTAAGGATTTGCACAGAAAATTCAAGGATGTCACCTTTGCAATCAATATCAAGCTTTTAAAATATTTTGCGTGATGAATCCCATATTTCTTTAAGCGTTATTAGCGAAAACAATTGTGAATTACACTGATTATCCGAGGAACATGGTTAGTCAGGAGAAAGTTTCACATCTAGAAAATGGGCGAGGATAGTGGCAAACAAATGAACACTCAATGCCAGATTTCTTTGCATAGGATCTTGATTACAATACTCATATAAATCTAGCAGTTACAACATGATTCTATGTTAAACAGAAACCATAACATCCGTGGGTATAAATGTTGTTACTAAGAGCTTACAACTTGATGATTTTGAGTAGAAATATTAAAGGGTTATCATATACAAACAAGATGGAGATTGGTCCTGCATCAAGGGCTCTACCAGAAAAGATAGCAGTTTTAGGAATAAACTTTCTCTTTTATCTCAGAAAATTCAAACACCTACCCATCTACCACATGAGGCAAGGCAAGTACCTCAATTAATACTCTCATAAAAGATCTACTTCAAGCCAATAAGTTTGGAAAGGTGGTTGGGATATTAAGAATTGAGTAAATATATATTTGTTATATATCTTCATGAACAAAGTCATCCTTCTAACTTTTCCTAATTATTTCATTACCTGAATGTAGAACTACTTACATGAGCCATAGTACCAAAACAATTCAGCTGTTGGTGATATAATTGGTAAATAACAAGGTACTAACTGAGCAGAGATTGATTTAATCATCGAAAGTCATAACTGGACTATCATTTTGGCAATTGAGATTAAGAGAAATAGAATGAGGCTATTCATGACACTTCAAGTGTATGATCAGTAGCTAGCAAATTGCTTACAGTACAATAATCTAAGCTTTCTGGTTATGTATAAAGCAAATGACGGACATCAATAAAGCTATAAAACCATATAAATGATCACCAAAAATCAGTCTAAAAACCATACATTTTATAAGTTTGTAAGTACGTAGATAGAACAATACTAATGCCCCAAACTCACAATAATAATCATAAATGTTCATCATTCTCAACCCAGTAGATAGAACAAAAACATACCCACAAACACAAACTAAACAAGCAAATAATACAACACATACAAACGTACAATTTCACTTCATCTCCTGCAACGTGTGATCATAGAACAGCCTCTGCTGTAAGGATGCACGGGACCCCAAGCCTTGTAACAGTTGTGAGTGTAGTAAGACCTTCCGGAGCGTGGCGGACAAGGGATTCTGTTAGCAGAAAGAGCTCCATACGAAATGTAGTACTTCATTCTCCGCCAGAACAACGATCGGCGACCAAACTCACCTTCCTCACCGTTATCTAAATCTTCCTCTTCATTTACATCAATAGAGTCCTCGTATACAGACATTGACAATGGCCATTCAAGTGTGTCCGTCATCAGCTTTAAGTTTGATTCATCAACCTGCGCTTGAACATATACCCTCAAAGAAATGTGTATCATCAAGCCAAAAACGAGAAGCTTGACAGGTGAAAGAGCCATGGATACTCACTCTTGGCACAGAAGAAGCTACGTCAATGCTGATGTTTCGCTTGTGTTTTCTTCTTCTAGCTTCCCGTATTTTTAGTTACACCTTGGTGGGAATCTATATTTACAAGGGCTTGGCTTGTGTTTCGTGGGGTTAGGTTCTGAAACTATTAGCACAAGCAGACAGAGAATCACATGATGGGTCGGGAGGGAAAGTTGAGAGGTGACTGGGTTACAGCTGTGCTTAATCAATGAAACATTTAACGCGTGCCTCGATTATCGCTCAGCTTTTATTATCAAATGTGCCACGGTTCACGGGAACAAAATGGTACTGGGTGCGCTGCTCGTGTGATCTTTGAATAAGTGCAGATTCTAGTGAGGTTCGTCGATCTGCAGGGTGGGAAATTGAAGAGATAACAGCGTAAGAGTGTTAACTGTTGCAGTTTGAATGTGGTGAAAGGGGCAAAAGCTTCTGCTTTTAATTTGGGGTCAATTCACAGCTGCAATTATTTGCCAATGGTTGGTCCAGAAAGACGCGGCTGGTCGTGTGGGTTGTTTCCATTGGATTCGGCCGCCGCACAGCACAATGACAAGCAAACAGATAGTTGGGTCGTGGGCTTTGAAGATTGATGATTAGACAAATCAAGTCCAAGTGCAACGACAGTCCCAAAGTAGCGAAGCTCAAACAGGTCAATGAAAGATGGATCAAACACTTCAAGGCAGCCATCAATAGGTTGTAGAAGACTTGGACTAAGCCGAGAGGAATAGTTTTGCTGTTCTAGCAGATGAACTCTATTGCAGCATTTAGGCCTGGTGGGCTGTAGTTGATCCATACCAGCCAGATTATCCCACCGATGGCCCAACTGCTTTCTCCCAGCAGGCCAGTATCGCTCCCTTTCTTATTAAAATAATTGTTTCTCTGAGATAAACAAAAAAATTAAAAATTGAAAAACGTAACACACCCAGTGGGACTCGAACCCACAATCGCCTGATTAGAAGTCAGACGCCTTATCCATTAGGCCATGGGTGCTAGTTGAATAATGGCATGTACATGTTTTACATAAATCAAATTTTTTTTTAATAAAATAATTTCGACTTACAACTTGTTAAGATTTAGTATTAACCTATAGACTATTTCAGCCAAACCGCAGTCTAAATTCTTATACCTATGATGAATAATTCCAACCCCCTTATTTTCTAGGACTAGCCTCAAGATTATCTCAATTACTGGTGGGCAAATTCCTCTTGGGTTGAATACAAATTAAACAGTTTGATTTTTAAAGAATATAACAGAACTAAATTGATTTCATAGTACCAAATCGATTAGTTCAATTTCTTCTTATTCAAATCAAAGCTAATTTTCAGAACTTTCATCAATTATATGTGTTTTTTAGCTTTTCTCTAATGGGTCGAACTGATCAAAGCTACTTTATTTATTTATTGTTTCTGAAGGCTGAAGTTCTTATAGACGCTGGTGCAAAATGAAAAGCACTTGACAAGAAGGAGAAGAGTTACCAGTTATCAATTACATCGGTTTTCCATGGGAGATGTTCACCAGTACATAACTAAGCAGTCGTGCGTACGTACCTAATCCACTTTGAAAGGTGTGCCAAAGGGGAGTAAAGAAACCATGCGGCAGGATATAACAGAAGCTAGGATAATACAGCTCCATGAACTCACCCTAGTTCACATTTCATTGTCAAGTGTGTTTTTTACACCCACTGACATGCCAGAATCTTTCGCCGGCAGCCCCGGAGACATAGTAAATTTGTTGAGTAATATTTGAATTTAAATCTCTTCTTCGACTTTCACGGTCTTGCTGAAAATTTGAATACAGGGTTTATATGAAGTTCTGACAAACATCATGTGAGTGTGGGGTTTCGGGGTTATTAATTTGATTCATCTTCCTCTGAGAAAGTGAAATTCTAGGGGAAGAGCAATGCAAATTCTTTTCCGTCGAGGGGTCCAGGAGGAAATTAAGAAAGTGGTTCATGCACCTTCTCTCGGAAGATCTCTTTAATCTGAATCCTTCAATTATTGAGTCCACATTCATGGATTGTTTTTGATCTCTGATCTTGTACATCTATTGCTTTGACCTTTCAATTCGAGTTTTGGATTCCTAGGTCCGATGGTTAATATGTTCCTGATTAGAAATTAGAAGTAGCCCCCACAAATGGGCGGTCACTCTCAGAAATTATTAATGCAATCATAAATGAGGCTTGAGACATTTCTGTCAGATTCTACATGAATAAAATATTTGCCACAAGTCGCTATATTAAGCCTACCACATCCACCAAGCTTGCTGGATTGTTGGTTCTTTTAATCAAATATTTGTTTTTCTTATCTCTCTGCACATTTCTGATAAAAACCCTAATTCTATAATTCAATCTCTAGCAAGCTCATTTCTCAGCTCCCCCATCCCTCTGTCACTCTGTTGCTCCAGCTTATCATCACATCCCAGTTCCCATTACTTCCTGATTAAATCTCTCTCCCTCACTGATACATACACCCACAAACGAGTGCGAGAACCAATGGATGTTGACATGATAAAAACATCTCAAGAAGATCATATGGACATGATGGCTGTCATTATGCAGATGGGAAAGCTTCCTGAATTTTGTGAGCCTTTCATCGACAGCACTCCATGCACACTGCCTGAAATCCAATTCTCCAATGGAAATACCCACACCAATGTTACAACCCAAACCATTTATCGTAATCCGAATGTTTCTTCTCCTTCTACATTTGCAAATCCAGTATGCTCTATCCCATATATGAACACTCCTGCTCAGGAACCCGTGACACCACCTCGTCAACCCAATATAGTTACAGGAATGTTCAAAAGTTCATTTGCATTGCCAGATGCAAGTCCCTGTCCACCATCATTAGGGGAAAGAAACTCAATGGCAGCTATGAGAGAGATGATCTATCATACAGCTGCTATGCAACCCATTCATATAGACCCAGAATCCATCAAGCCTCCGAAAAGAAGGAACGTAAAAATATCCAAGGATCCACAAAGCGTGGCTGCAAGGCATAGAAGGGAAAGGATAAGCGAGAGGATAAGGATACTTCAGAGACTTGTGCCAGGAGGAACCAAAATGGACACAGCTTCTATGCTAGATGAGGCTATACATTACGTGAAATTCTTGAAGAAACAGGTGCAAACGTTGGAACAAGCCGGCACACATAGACCAATGGCTGGTCTTGGATTTTCAGGAGCAGGATTGACCAATGTGGGTTATCCGGCTTTGGTTAAAGCTTGCCAGCAGCCTTCTCAAATGGTGAACAATATTGCCGATAAGAGAACGAATTATAGTTAGAAATTATTTCATTCGTGCATTTCCACTGTTGGCGTTTATGGGTTTGTAAAGATAGAGTGAATGGTTATTTCTCAATGTTACTGTTACGAAGAATTCTCGTGCATGCTTTCATGATCAAGTGGTTAACCTTTGGAGTTTCTCCACGAGTTCTTGCAAACAGGAAACGGCCAAAACATGATTAAATTACCCAAACTTAATGTCCAAACCAATTATCACATTTGTTATTGCATTAACAACCACAGGAGCATCATTAGCTAAGCGCATGTCCTCAATCGGAATAGGGTGTAAACGTTAGCTCTATTTGCAGAGTGCAGATCCTCCTGAACACGATTGTACTTTAAAATACGGGATGAAGTGCAGTAGGTCAATCCGTTCTGCTTCAATTTTGCTGGTTCAGCTAATGATTTTTATCAACTATATACGTATAACACACCACCAGTCAAGTAACGAAACTGAAGGTAGATTAATGAATGGTTCTTTAGTTGCAATATACACGATCATTCTGATTTTCCTCAAGGTAAAATTGAAAGCTTTTACACTTTGTCCGGCTGAGTCTGACAAAAAGGGGAGAGCAACTTTTCCCTCAAGTAATAAGAGTTTACAGACGCTATATTTCAGGTTTTCTTTCAGCGAGAAGCCATTGGTGTTAGTTGAATGAGGTTTTTACTTTGCTCCATTCTTGCTTTTAGCCTAGTTGCATCATGCTCCCAACAATTACAAAATAGTTAATCATTTGTCGTCTACTACACACTAAATATGTAAGAAGGTAAGAGGTAAGGCAGCTAGGTTGCCTCCCAAGGCAGGATCGAGTTACCGTAGTGTTGATGTCTCAAGTGTCATACCTCACTAACATCCATTCTTCTCTAATATTAATATATGTATGTATCCAAATAAAGTCGAAATTAGGAATGAAAGCATTATAAACAAACACGGTGAATCGCCATGCAAGTAGCAAGTAGACCCTGTGAGATATCCCACTAATGTCCCAACATCCCCACCATGTCTTTGATTATTAGAATATATAGCTAGGGATATTTCCTTTCTTTTCCTACCCCCCATCCTACAAATTCAATGTATTGTGTCTGACACATTCTGTCTTTCTTTTCTATCATTTCATGCACCCATCTACCTCTTTCCATTTTTTATGATAAGCTCCCTTGTTCTTTGTGACAAGATGGTATAAACCCTACAAATCCATGGAATTTTACCCTAGTCATTTAATTTATGCCATCTCCAACTCTTGCTCTTTAATTCCCACACATCTTTAATCTTATATATGGCGATTTTAATTACGTAATTTTTTTAATATCAATAATGTTTATTAAAGTCTATCTTAATAATTTACATAAAAATTATTCGTAATTTTATATTAAGAACAGATATTATATTTAAAATTTTTAATAATATTCATTTTTTTAACCTAATATTAAGATTAATAGTAATCATACTTTAAGAATTTTTTTAAAGTTCTAGAAATTTAGAATTGCCCTTGTGTTTATAATATAACATTTATCTCCTTCATATCGGATTATATATTCACTAACTATGCTCATGAGAAGAAGCAAGTTTCACTGGCTGCATTGAAGTAATTTGATAGAGAGAAATTAAAATAAACCATTGTCAATGGTGCGGAGGTGCAATACATTAAATTGGGGAAGGTGTGACAATATAAATGCCGATAATGGCCAGACTGACTTCAAATATATATATATATATATAAATATTTGAAGTTCAGAATAAAAATATAAATAATAAGATGAACAAAGACAATAAAAGGGTTGGTTGGATTAGATTTTGGCAAGTATGCACACTTTAAAGGCGGCAGGTGCAAGCTCCAGATCTATGAAAAATTCTTTCTCCCAATGTTCCATACGCGAGGTGAGATGATCTAAATTGTTGTGAGATATCATAATAACATATCAAATATGCTGCCTGTTTTGTTCACTTATGTATGCATTTGTCTGAATCAAAGAGCTTCAACAGTTGGGTAAGAGATTACTTGAATTATATACCGATATTCTGCATCTCAGGAATTGTCGAATGATGGAACAATTTAAAGCCATGCATAATCCTTTTACTCGTTGAATCTTACACCTATGATTTCCATCAGTTGATCCAGTCATCTAGAGTTAAGAACTGTTCAGCAAAATCAAGAGGAGGAGCCTACATTAACTACGAAAACCAGCCTGGTGCGGCTGCCTACGTGGAAATTAAATTCTATTACTGGGAATACATGATGATTTTGGACTTTAATTTTGGATGCTTTTGATGCTAAATCATGAAACCCGCTACGATTAGGAAGTGAACTAGCAGTGGTTGAACCATCACGTCCAACCTCCACACACAGGTCCTATCAACTCATTAATTGGACAGAGCTGGGAGGACAGTAGGCTGGCCGATCAAGTTTCTAGAGAAATGAAGGATACTGCTACTCTTATTATTACGAGCAAGGCTATCCTACATCCAATTGTATCGTTCGAACACATACATACACACGCGCACACTCTATTTGAATAAAGCGCCATAACATGCCTATCATTATTGTTATGCTCCACATTGTTTCAAACTGATGTTTTGATTTCTGAGTTATAATCATCGCCTTTAGAGAAAACTGGAACCGAACTGTTTGATGCAGATGCATGGTGCACTGTTATAGATATCTCCTGCTAGCATGAGAGACATTCACGGCGGTTTTATGAAAGGCCATGTTTGGCCCCCATAAATTGATCAAGATAGTGAACACCCTTTGGTCTATTACCCTGTAAGAAAAAAGCTGAGAGAAATCTTGAAGACTAACAAGTAAACAAAGTATTGGCATTCAATTTTTAAGGTTTGCACACAGTCTCCTCCGGGATGTTTACGGAAAAAAGCAATGGTAAAAGTATGTACATGCAATTCTATCAAATTTTGAAAGTTCCAACCAGCAGCCTGTCGTCTGCTCTCAGGGACACATCCAGGATGCTAAATTCAATTAGGGAGCTAATAACAATCTTCATTATTCCATGCACAAAAGGAGCGGATTATTCAGAGAGTTTGTTGCTTCAATTGATAAGATTTGTAGGACTCCTACTCCCTAGTTTAGTAGCTCATAATCCATATGATTATGTTTAATGCATCTCCGTTGGGTTCATGATTTGTATCTCACGGTCCAGGCAAGCTAGAGACTAAATACGGCGTTGGGGTTACCCTACTATTTTTAACTAAAAGTTATTACTGGCTGTCAAACATAGGGTTGATCAATGGTTCCGAATCGAACCAGAATCATTGAGAACTGAACTAGAAAAAGGGTTAAAAAAATAGAAACTGATTATTTTTAATTTAGTTCCGGTTTGAAATTTCAAGAAACCTAAAAAAATGGATTTGATACTAATTCTCACTTCTTAGAACCGGAACGAATCCGTAAACCCTAATTTTACATTTACAAATTACAAATTTATTATTTACATTTTGTTTCCACTTTCAGTCTGTCCTCTCTTCTCGACTCTTAACTATCTTTAAACCATTAATCTCTCTCTCTTCTGCAAAGTCTTACATCTCTATTGTCGATTAGGAGACCTGAAAATCGGTGCTGGTTATATTTGTAAAGATTGAAGTTCACTAGCTGGTCCCTACCCTAATTTTGTTTATTTTGACTCCTGTTTAGACTTTTACTTTTTGGAGATGGTTTGTTCATATTCATGTTCGATTTTGATTTTTTGGCTTTGGTTTTGAGAATTCAATGCTTGATTAAGGAATTACTGGTAGCATTCAATGGTCATTAATTTAAAACTCAGAACTGGGTCAAGTTCTTTTAATGATGTTGTGAATTAGCGAAGCCATGACAATTATCATATATTTTGGTTCTAATTGGTTGTGTGTACTGTGTACATTGATGGCGTACTGTGTACATCGATGGCATAAAAATTTACTCCAGCATTTCATTAATTATTTTAAATATGTTTGATAGCCTGCTTTCTTAAGTTTGCTTTGTTTATACTATTGTTTAAATCAATAACTTCTAAATGTAGTATTCATGGAATGCGGACTGCATGGCTGCGTCTCTCCATTTGAGAACATCTTTCATAACAGTGCTAATGTTACCCACCTACAGAAATATGCTCTCTTTCTTCGGCTCCTTTTGTTTTTCTTATTTCATTGGGGCTTGTGTGGTGTATGATTCAAGGCCCAGATAATTTCAATGAAGAAAATCTTGTCAGCCTTGCAAACCTCATTCCCAGCTTTAGAAACAATGAGCAACCCAGGAAGCTTGATGCAAAGTCCTGTGAGGGGACAATGGGGAGTTAAACCAAAAGACATGGGTAACAACAATTCCTCTTCCTCTTATAAAATCTTAAGCCATGAAATGATTCAAGCATAGAAGCCAGGATCATAAGATAACATAAAATTTTCTATATAATTCATATCAGTTTATAGTATGTATACTGGAATCTTTTTGGTTGTTGATACTTGCTTCTTGATGTTATAACATCCTTCTCTTAGTTGAAGATTCTAAACTTGTTATGTTTAATATAATTATTTAATGCATTGATTTAAATTTTCTTGATTATATTGTGTGAGTAAACCACTCATTCAATTGCCAAGTTCAAACATATCTATGTTGCTGAGGAAGTGGTACTCTAGCAGTATAATTTGGTTCTCTTATGTTTTTAGTACTCTTTTCAGGAGTTTATGCAGCCATGTGTTGGTTCATGTTTTCATTGTTTTTTTTCCCTTATATCTACTTTCCAGTTATTTAACTTAATGCAATATTTGCCTTTGATATTTTGGAATGTTTGCGGAGCATAGTGTGATTCTTGGTGTGTATTTGCATGCCATATTGTTTTGATGGACAAGGGCCTGCCATTATTAGTCTCTGTCTAGTAATTAATATTATTCATATCTTTGATTTTCCTTTCGCTGTGAAGTCCATATGTTCTTGCATTATGAACATAGCCAAAGAAATCAGAATTCAAGCTTTAATTTGAATAGCAGTAGCAGTCCATTTGACAATGGAGTCAAAGTAATATGTATAAACTCAAACTTCTGCCTTACTTCTGGTACTTACTGTTTTAATCATATGATTCATATTTTCTATTTTAATCATATTTTTGGTACTTTATGTTTGATAATTGATTGCTAGCAAGAGCTTCTGCCTTATGTCCTCAATTGGAAACCCCTTATGGCCTTTTTCTTTGGTTTTAATCATTTTCTATTTTTATCATTCTTGAATGTAAATTTTAATATGTATGGATTATGTTTTAATTATAATTTTCATGAATCATTTTCTTTCATAGTTCTAATCTTCAATGTATCTTTTTTATAGTTCTAAAAATTTGCGAGACTAAAGATGGATGGATGCCGATATTATGGATAGTCAAGCTGAAGCTACTTCTAAGATATCCTAAAATCATAAAGAATACTTTTAGTATGTGGGATCATTTTGAAAGTATAACTAGTTAAACTGATGTTATTGAAACTACTAAATGTAACTATTGTGTGAAGTTTAAGATATCCTAAAATCATAAAGAATACTTTTAGTATGTGGGATCATTTTGAAAGTATAACTAGTTAAACTGATGTTATTGAAACTACTAAATGTAACTATTGTGTAAAGTTTATGAAGTTTCGCTAAGCCATTGATGAGCATGTATGTCATTGCAGAATATATTCAGTCTCATCTCTTCAACAGAATTCAATCTCATAGTTTTAACATAGAGAATTGTCCTTCACATTCTGAAACTACTTTTAAAATATCTAGTACACAGTCCTGGCTTCAATAAAACGATTTACATTATTAAGAAGTGTAAAGTAGCTGAAAGAAAAGGCAGGCATGTACAAAATTTCGGACACTACCTTGTGGGAGCTACCTACTGCAGGGGTATATCAGCAGGACACAGAGCAACAAACTAGGTATTATGGCAAGTGAAGCAACTCCTGAAGGAACTTTTCTGGGCATGCTTACGGGAGAAACTAACATTGTGAGTAGTCTTAGTGATCTGTTGGCCTTGCTTGACTGAGATTGAGCTTCTCATTTCTTGTGCTTTCATCTCAGCTCGTTTTAGCTTGTTCAAGATCTTATCCATAGAGTATGATCTCTCCTTTTCCAGTTTCATCTGAGCCAAACTTCAAAGAGTCAGTCAAGGAATCGTCATTAACTCTTATGAATGACTGTACACTCAATAAGGCATATTTCACAATTGCATTGCTGGATTATGGTATCGTATAACAAGATTAAGTAAAAGGAATTCAAATCTGCTAAAATGAAATTGCATTCTTCCTCGTAATACAGACTGGTAAATATTGCATGAAATTATTTAAGGCCCCTGTTAAATTGTTAAGCTCTTGTTGTTCCTTAAAAACAGAGTTTACGAATACATGTTCACACACATACATGGGCATGTAAACGCGTGTCATGACGCATGTGTGGCATCAAGCTAGAGATGAGAAATAAGGAACCTCAAGTTTTCTTATGGCTGCTTCAGCTGTAGCCTTCTGCAAGTTCTCCCATGCAGTGATTTTGGCTTCTTCTCTTTGCAACCTGCACATGAAATCAAAAGATTTTCAGCCAAGGTTCATTTATTTTAACATTTGATTTTAAAATTTTCAACTGCTAACTGTAGTGAAAAATGAAAATCCTCCTTCATTTCAGGTCTTGGAGCAAACTTTTAATTAAACATGTAAGTTCCATAAATATTTTGAAACATTCTGGAAGACACGTTGCATAACTTGAACTGAATCTGTTGTTATTTCAATATTTGCATATTTGTTTTACAACTGAAGGCAGAAAGGGATACATATAAATTCAGGATTTGAATAGACATGCCAATTTGCTATGAATATATTGGTTTCATAATTGATCTTCATGCAGAAGGAAAATAAAGAACATAAAAAGATCATACTTTGAAATGCTACTTGCCGCCTCTGAAAGATCCAAAGATGGAGTGCAAGTGCCAGTGGCGTTTTGATAGAAGTTCTCTACATTAGGCTCGCCTTTCTTGATTATTCCAGATCCATGTCTTTTGGACCAGCTAGTCATAGTTGCTCGTTTGTCTACCTGCACTTCCCTAACTTCCAATTTAGCAGGATGATCATTTTGTGACTCAACAATAGGACGGTCAGAGGGAGAAGAAGGAGAGAACCCTCTAGGCGATGAATGGGTACTATTATCAGGACTCATTTGTGTTGCCATATCTCTTCTTGAAGGCACATGAGAAACTATATTTTCTGCATCCCCAATGTCATCAAGCTTCTCATCTTTTTGTTTGATTCAGCATTGAAAAGTTAAACATCAGAAAACCAAAGTAACAAGTTTATTGATTGACATAACAAGTTCTAATTACTCTAGAACCACTTCTGGTCTATATATATATGACCATAAAATCATCTTCTTGGCAGAGTTGCAGTTTTATAAATTTCCTTAATCTAACATAAGACTATGATTAAATAGTCAGAAGCAAAACATCAGATGTCATAATACTAACTAATTATATCTTGGTGACCTGCACATATTGAAGGAAATATGATTTAGAATGTAGATTAAACCGTGGGCGATTCTCAAATTTCATCTTAGCAAGTACTAGTTCTATGTCAAGTTCTAGTTTCAGGGTCATTTCCCAAAGTCATTGTATGCTCAACAGAATCGTCACTTCCTATTGCTGAGGACACATAAATGGATTCTTTTCTCAACCCCAAGAGAATTTGTGTAGACACCTAGTCTACCTGGATTTCTCTCGTGAAACAGACTTGAATGGATGACTAATCTTGTCCGATCTTATCAAGTGAAATCGGAGAATGTTGGGAGCTTACCGATATTGGCTACTGAGTGCACATAACTTGATAATGGGTATTTAATGAATGCCCTCGAAACAATGTGAGACGCTAAAAATGCATAGCTGTTAATTTTAAGCCAAGACTCTAAAATTTTCCTAGAAACAAAGAAAGAATATACCTGTAGAGCAAGGCAACGAGTCTTCGCTCGCCAAATCTGACCACCCAGGTATACTATTTGACCGGGCCGCATTGGTCGCATTCTGCATCAAACATCCCTGCCCTCCACCACCATAATTAATCCAAAGCCCATCAGCTACCAACATTCCTGTCGAAAATGGAGAACCCGCCACGACATTCTTCAGATTACCACCATCGAGAGCCTGCATTCCAGGTGACAAACTCGAATAACGCATCCCAGGAGGCACAATAGGCCCACTTTTGGACCTAGGCCGTCTCTGAAACTGAGAATATGATGTATTTTTGGTAACACCGTAACCTGAAACTGGACTGCAAATCCACCTCTGTGCATCTTCCCATTTGGAAGGCAAAGCCCTTCCACTATAAAATGGTGTGAAAGCAGTAACACTTATGTGCCTGCTGCTGCTATTGCTCCTGCTTGTTGGGTGTGGTACGCGCTCTGAGCTCCAACCCTTTGGACCTCCTGGACTTGGAAAATTACCTAAATTCCGACTAGAAACAGAACTTTTCTTCATTTCTCCAAATAACTAGATATACAACTAAGTTCAGCTCTCTGAAGTTGGCGTTTCCTGGTTTGCTCATTCATCACCAGAAAGGAAAGCATCAAAACATTCCACTAACATAATTTTACCGACTCTTAACTCTAGTTTTTGCATTTTTTAACCTCTCGTTTTTGTGGACATGAAGATGAACATTCAGAAAATTGTACTGATATTTGTCTACCTTTAGGACAATGCTCATGGGGGTTTGCGCAATGACAAATGATGCATCAACACAGAGAACTTGACAACTTAGGAAGTGTACAAATTTTAAATTAAATAATGATTTGATAGGCAAAGAGATAGCCATCTTCGTTGAGCAGAATAATATATATTGTTCTATTGTTTACTACTTTAACAGCTGCAGTATTCCACAGTCACAGTTCCCTTGCCGGCAATTTTTGGCTTTTACCAGCCAGTAAAACATGTAATACACATCACACAACAAAAGCAGAGCCCGTCCAGAGAACAGTCCTGACCTGACGCAACTTACTACTTATCAGTCAAAAAGAGTGCAATAGCAAGGAAGAAAGCATGTGATGTTCACGTAAGCTAGCTGGAAGCTACATTTGGTAGCTTAAAGAACCAGCAGCTAGCCAGGCCCCGCATGACTCCCATAACTTAATTGCATGAACTTGCCAGTTTCGGGATTTTTGTTTTTTTCCTTCTTCTTTCCTTTTAATCCTGAGCTTTAACAAATCAAAGAATTTGTAAACCTCCCTGTTATCACACGTTGTTAATAAAAGCTGACAGTCTTATCCCCTATAATCAAAGTATAAGTAAGATTGAGAAAACTGATAATTCCATTGTAACGATGTCAAATTCAGAATGACCAGTTGGGTAAGAAATACTGAAGAAGATTTTGAGACAGACAGAAAGATGGCCTCTGCTATGAACGACCTGAACGAAACAGCCAAAGTTTCTCTTGTCTTTTCAGTCTAGTCTTCAGAGCAGTAAATTTTACTTCGTTTGCATTTTCAAAATTTAATCATGGGGAAGCACTTCGTTGATTCATTCAAGGAAGAAACACCCTACTTTCGGTGAGATTTTGCATGGATTTGGACCGACAACTGCAGGCCTGCTCCTTTTATCTCCTCTACTGTGCTTTCTCTGGCTTCGCTTATCTCATTTTATTATATACCGTCGTCATATATTAAATAATTTTCTCTCTTTAGTCTTGAAGTTTGATTGTCTGTCGTTAATAAACATTAGATTTTTGTCTCATGACTCGTTAGAATTCTCAAAGTCAAAGTAGTAGGAAACTTTTGGGCCAGACACGTGTACTCAACTAGAGCTTCGGGTTTCTGTTGAAGTCCGGTAATTGATGACGGACAGGCACGTTTGCTAAACTAGAAATTCGGGTTCCTGATTTTGATAATGAGCATATAGTCAAACTTTTCTTTAAAGAAGACATGCTTAATGGTTGACTCCACCTAACGACCAATGTTATTGCGAGAATATGGAAAGCTACGGTGCCGTGCGAACATTTATCCGCCGACTTGTCATTGCGCTCGTGACTGGACAGACGACAACCCCGGCGCCTCTTTTGCACTACTGCATTAGTTGAGTTCGAGTGGATTAATAGCAAAATTTATCCAATTTATAAAGCAAGTTTAATGCTCAACTGAATGTGATTAGTGGATGCATTCGTTCTACCTAACCCAAATGCAGTTGTCGGGAAAATTTCGATGATTCATACGTTGTCATTGCATTGTTCACCATTCTAAGAAGTTTCAACTTCCAATTCATAATTCTCGACAACAAAATTTCAGACAATCAAAGATATTCAATTCTAACCAAGCCTTGTGGTTCTGTCCGAGTTAAGCAATTGAAGAGAATTATTATATCATGAAGAACACTTGCAACTCTGCAGTTAATCACATGAATAAAATCTGAATTTTGCATTGAAACTCAAATCCTAAAAGACTAACGGCTTAAAGAAAATTCTTAAGCACGACGACCACCACAGAAACATCAACCTGAGTGACAGATATTTCCACCATGAAGGATGTAGTGGGGCTCAACAGTAGTGCCACATGGCTCAAGTATGTCGCTGATTGGCGTGGCTTACTTTGCTGCTTCAAATTCTTGGATTGGCTTATAATGTTCCTAACCCCACCCCCACATCTATCCATGCATATAAAAGAACTTCAGACTTCATTGCCTCCCAGAAAAAAAACAACCGGGAAGTTTCCTTCCAAGGAAGGAAAGAGGAAAACATATAACGCAAGTACGGCTGTATAGGCCAGAACCGGTGCGTGTAGAATAAGAATGGCTTCAACTCTGTTTTACAGCTCGGTGAACCCTTCAACGGCGATTTTCTCAAGAACCCACTTTCCAGTTCCCGTATACAAAGAGTCTTCTTTAGAATTTTCACGTTATGTTCACTGTAACTATCATTTCAATGCCAGAACAAGTGGACGGAGCAAGAAGCTAACACAAGTGAAAGCGACAGTGACAGATTCTCCGGCAAAGAATAGTGAGAATGATCAGTTACAGACGAAGAAGAAATTAAGGATTTTGGTCGCTGGGGGTGGGATTGGTGGGCTGGTATTTGCGTTGGCTGCAAAGAGGAAGGGATTTGAAGTGATTGTGTTTGAGAAAGATATGAGTGCTGTAAGAGGAGAGGGACAGTACAGAGGTCCAATTCAGATACAGAGCAATGCATTAGCTGCTCTGGAAGCTATTGATTTGGATGTTGCTGAAGAGGTTATGAGAGCTGGGTGTGTTACTGGTGATAGAATTAATGGTTTGGTTGATGGAATTTCTGGTTCTTGGTAAGTTGCTAGCTTAATTTTGGATTCTTAGCTTAATTGGGTTTTTATTTCATCAAGTGAATAGTATTTGATTAAGTGATTCTTAAGGTGTACAATTCATTTGTCAACGATAATCTGATACACTTGTTGTTCGATTGGAGCATTTTCGTGGACTCGAGATGTTTTAAGACACTTCCATGGTTATGGTTGAAGATTCTAAATGCTTAACAACAATGAAAACAGAGTCGCATTGCTAGAACTGGTTAAGTAAAAAGATTACATGCTTCATGGTAAAGGTAGTCAAATTCTTATCAGCTAAGCTCTATATGGGGAATGATAATTTACTTAATTATTTATTTAGAGGGTCATTTGGACATGGGATCATGCTTTACACTCGTCCAATAATTGCATTACTTTATGAGAACTTTTTTAGTGTGAGTTGAAGTTATTGATTTAGGACGTGAGAGCAATGGGTCTGTAAGAATTTCATATAACCAATTTGAGATGGAAAGGGGGCTTCTTAAGTAACTGTACTCTGTAATCATGGATGGAAAACAAGGATTCATTTTCTAGATCATGTTATTTGGTGTTTGTTCTGCTTTTGGTTGATCTCTCTGATATTGGATTTGTCTTGCATCTATAGATGAACCCAGGTAGTGTTAGGTGAAACCCTCTTGTAGCTCATTGTTAAAGGATTTTTGCTTATATATCTTTTTATGATTTTACCAAGCAAACTTTGTAGGAGGCTAGGAGCAATACACCAATGGGCTTGAGATTATAATTTATACTTCAAATAATCCATACACATTGAATCAAGTTTAGCATGAAAGAAAACAATAGATACTAAATTCTATTACACCTAATGTCTTCAATGTTTGATTGCAGAATTACTTCTGGTAAAACAATTGGTATGTAAGAAACGTAATAATGGCAAAAGCAACCATACAAGGTTTAGTAACAAAGTGAAAACTGAAACAAAATTGAAACCTAAATTTTGGTATTGGACATGTTGTTGGCTTGATATATTATTAGTATTAAGCTTTCTTCTTAACAATATCAGATTGTTGGCACATGGAGCAATCTAATTAATTTCCTAAACTTCTGAACATAAATAATGGCTCCGACTCTGAATGAATATCTTAAAAGAAACAGAAAATTTTTGCATGCAAATGTGCAATGACAATGCCTCAGGTAAATATCTTTCCTAGCCTAGTTAGATATTAAAATAAGAACGTGTTATTACTATATTAAATCAATTATTGGCGCTATAAGAATCTGATCACATTAAATGCTTCATGGTTATCAGGTACATCAAGTTTGATACTTTCACTCCTGCAGCAGAAAAGGGCCTTCCTGTCACAAGAGTAATTAGCCGAATGACTTTGCAACAAATCCTAGCTCATGCAGTTGGGGATGATATTATTTTGAATGAAAGTAATGTTATTGATTTTGAGGATCATGGAGATAAGGTATAGCTGTTGGCTGGTTTAAGATCATCATCTCCTCACAGATGCTTTACTGGAATAATTTTGCTTGCCTGTCTTTACACAAATGTTTTCTTGATCATTTCTTTGATGCTGACATTTAGTTGTCTTGTACTTATGTTATTTATGAGTTCAGGTTTCTGTAGTGCTTGAGAATGGACAGTGTTATGCTGGTGATCTTCTAGTAGGAGCTGATGGAATATGGTCCAAGGTATTGTTTTATCTAATTTTTAGATGCCTTGCAATAATTGTCCATTTTACTGGAGGGAGTCTTTATTATCAGATAGATGTGCATGGTTAATTTGGTAAAAAAAAAGTTTGTAGTTGAGAAAGGACTGATATCCTATGAGGATTGTTTTCTTGTGTGTAGGTGAGGAAGAACTTATTTGGCCCAACAGAAGCTGTCTATTCTGGCTACACTTGTTATACTGGTCTCGCAGATTTTGTTCCTGCCGATATTGATACTGTTGGGTATGTTCAGTTTCATGCTCAGCACTTCATTTCTACTCTGCCACCATCATTCTATGTTTTAGCTTAAGTTATGTTTGGGACTATTGTGCTTTTGCTTACCTTTTAAAATATAACAGCTAAGTGTTTGGTTAAACATGGGAGCTGATCTTTACCA
Source organism: Xylocarpus granatum (assembly GCA_019650275.1). Classification (NCBI taxonomy): domain Eukaryota; kingdom Viridiplantae; phylum Streptophyta; class Magnoliopsida; order Sapindales; family Meliaceae; genus Xylocarpus; species Xylocarpus granatum. The sequence continues at coordinate 39,269 of BNST01000396.1, read as the reverse complement.
CTCACTCTTCCATTTATACTTGACATCTAGTGATTCTTTCATTTATACTTAATATTTAGTGATTCTATACAGCACCACAATCCCAAACATGCCCTTAGTCCTCCTTGTAACAATCTAAAATTTTGTTTTCTTTCTTTTTTTTCTTTTGAAATTCTTTTAGCTGTATTAAGTATAGACACTCATATAACTCCTATTTGGAAGGTATCGAGTGTTTCTGGGACACAAACAATACTTTGTCTCTTCTGATGTGGGGGCTGGAAAAATGCAATGGTATGCATTTCATAAGGAGCCACCAGGTGGTGTGGATGGCCCCCTAGGTATATTCTCTTCAGATGCTCTGGATATATTCCTCTGAAATTTTATGTAGGAATTCATGTGGACCATAAGATTCTCTCTCTTCCTCTGTGTGTGTGTGTGTATAATGCATATGCATTTATATATAGTAAAATTGATTAATGATTTTCTTGGAGTGGATTTGTTGCTAGCACTTAAAGTAGTCTTGAAACATGATTTCATTTCAGTAAATGCTGGGGATTAAGAAAGAATTCTTAAACTCAAATAGATGAAAATAAAAATATCTGGAGTAGCATACCAATTGATTCTTAAATAAAGATGTGGTGTGGCTCTAAAGTTGATCCTAATTTGTATTAGAGGTCCTATCAACATAGGGGGCTTGTAGGAAATTTTAAAGGTAGTTGTAGCATGTCAACATGAACCCTGAAAGAATTTATTTAGGCTATATTATTCTTTCAACTGAACCAATTTTCCAGCATTTGAAGATGCATTATTTTTAGGAGAATTTGGTCATAATAAAACAGTTGGCATTAAGAAAAACTTCTTGTTACCATAATCAAGAAGCTGAAAAATTGTGAAGGCAATAATGTGCTCTTTCTCTTCTTCTCTGACAAATGTTTTGGCAGGTCAAAAGGAAAGGTTGATGAAAATATTTGAGGGTTGGTGTGATAATGTGATAGATTTGATACTCGCTACAGATGAAGAAGCAATTCTTCGACGTGACATATATGACCGGACACCATCCTTCACTTGGGGAAGGGGTCGTGTTACTTTACTTGGGGACTCAATCCATGCAATGCAACCAAATATGGGCCAAGGCGGATGCATGGCCATTGAGGTGTTCATTGTTTTGTCTTGTTTGATCCCTAACCTCTTTTGAGGCTTCCAACGGGAATCATTTTATCATCCATATTTCTTTTATCTACTTTAAAAGTGACTTGGGCTATCTTATTGTGCAACTTTTTAATTATTATAACCGTTTCATGTTTCATGGATTCCTGCATATATACATTCTTTGCTCAATCTCATTTACTGTATACCCTATCAATCTCTAAACATGTCTCCAACATGGACAATATATATTTTAACAAAAGTTATTACAAGTCAAATCATTTTTGAGATGGAAATGCATAACGAATACCTTTGCTTATGAGTCTTGAACCCATGCTTCATTGTCCATTTCTATCTTATTTTAAGATGACACTGACATTAGGATTAGCTATTGATTTCCTTTTTTGAACATGTGTTTCTTTAGTTATTTTGGTGATCCTTGTTCTACTTCCTGATATCTATCTATCTTGTTCTAAGGATATTGACATTATAAGTTGAAAATCATATTCCTATCATTAATTGTAAATATGATTCAAATCCTAAATTAAATATCGTTTTTCATTGCTTTTTTTTTGTGTGTGTGTGTGTGTTGAAGAAATTCGTTGAGTTTGTTGAAGAATTAAGTGAGTAAAATTGAGGTTAGTTGAGTAGATAAGTCAAATTGTTGAGTGTTAAATTTCAAGTAAAAGTTGTTCATGTAGTTAGTGCTAGCTGTAGTTTGTTGATTGCTTCTTTGAGTTTTATTTCTTACATTCTTGGTGGTTAGATCTTAGTTTTTTAACACAAATTTTCTTTTCTTTGCTTTTTTGTTTTATGAAAAAATTAAAGCATTTCCTGTTTTATGATGCAATAACATGTTTTTATGGTACCAATTCTTGTTTCGTGGATTTCTTTCAAATTCCAGGCAATGTAATGTTGGATGTTGTTTTGTGAGACACAGACAAAAATTTGTCAATACTTTTTGAGATGAGAAAACTTGAGAGGATATTACCATTGCTAAATAACAAAATCACCTCATGGATGACGCACATGATTAAACTATAAATCTGTTTGTTACATGACAGTTTTCTACTTGCACTGGGTCAGCTAAACCTGGCTAAACTATTTATTTGGGTGTTACAGGATAGTTATCAACTTGCACTGGAGCTTGATAAAGCCTGGAACCAAAGCATGGAGTCAGAAACTCCTATTGATATTGTTTCTGCTCTAAAGAGGTACTACATGAAGTGATTGCCAAATAATCTAAAAGTGTTGGCATGAGCAGAAAACACTTGGGAATGAAAAAAGAAAAGACTGTCAGTCAATTTTAGGCAGAGGATCACATAATGTCTGCACTGATGGGTAGGAGTAATGGATCTTCTTATTGGTTCTGGTGTTTGAAAAAGTGGATGAACTTGTTTAAAAGGTTTTCCAGTTGAAAACAATTTGTGCTTGGGTGGTTTTCACTTCATGGTGGTGGTCTCACCACTGGGGTTTGAGCATGCCTATTTGTAGTTGAGTAGAGTTTCTGTCCCATCCTTGGAGTATATTTCATTCTTTTGATGTAGATTCCTAAAATATATTTATTACAGATATGAACTTGTAGTAGATCCCCACCTACAATGTTAATAATAAAAAAAAATCTATTATAAAGCAAAACACCTAGTAGATACAAAAATGGAGGATTTTCAGTTGTGGCCTGAAGTTTATTTGGCCGTGGGTTTTTTTGTATTTTGGCTTATCCATGTTGCACATGGCATCATTTAACAGATATACTGACATGTCATTTGTGCACAATACCAATTCTGAGTAGCTTTAAACTAACTCCCTGTACTCATGCTTCTAAATTATACAGTTACGAGAAAACTAGGAGACTTCGAGTGGGCATTATCCATGGGATGGCAAGAATGGCTGCAATTATGGCTTCAACTTACAAGGCTTATTTAGGTGTAGGACTTGGACCACTCTCGGTAGGTTATTTTGTTCATTTCTTGATTAATAGAATAGTGATTTAGAGTTAATTTTGCTGTAGAAATTCATCATGTGAAATTCTGATCTGCATTGCAGTTTTTGACAAAGTTTCGAATACCGCATCCAGGAAGAGTTGGTGGGAGATTCTTTATTAACATAGCAATGCCCTTAATGCTAAGTTGGGTCTTAGGTGGTAACAGGTTATATTCTGCGGACTTATTCTTTTCTGCATCTAGCTTTTGTCTTGTTGTTTCTACTATCCTTAGTTTTATTTCAGTAAACTCTGTGATCTCAGATACTCAATTCTATGATTTTTTCCCCCTTATGTGATATGTATTGAGGGTGCTAAAGTTGGCTAGCTAAAAATTGAATAAACTAGAAATTATTCAGGTTTCATTTAATTTTTCATGTTTGGGATTTCCTGTGCATAATGAATAAGATACACTTTGTTACCGTAATAACTGAATAAAATTTGAAAATGTGTTTTTAGAGCTTGGGTGAAGTGGGAATGCTAAAGCATTAAATTGGGAAAAGAAGTATCTTAAAGATGGAATTCTAGCAATATGCTAAAGCATTCAGAATTATCTTTCCTTATAAATTTACTTTAACAGAACTGAAAATATATTTTTATCCTTTGCAGCTCAAATCTTGAAGGTAGGTCACCAAGTTGCAGACTCTCGGACAAGGTGCATTGTGTTGTTATTACCATTTACGTGTTTCAGGCTTTTGGTAAACTCTGAATTTGCAAGAGACTTAAGTCTTGATCCTCTAGACTCTAATCCTTGGTCAATAATTTCTTCAGGCAAGCGACCAGTTACAGAGGTGGTTTCATGACAATGATGAACTTGAGCGTGCTATGAATGGAGAGTATGTATGATAAACCTTATTTTTTTGAATATCAACTCTTATATCATTTCTAATGGTTGTAGAAATCTTAAAATTACCGTGTTCTAACCATTTTTTTTATTTTGTAGGTGGTTTCTAGTACCATCTGGAAGCAGGACAGTCATTTCAGAACCTATTCATTTGCGTAGGGATGAAAATGAACCCTTCATACTTGGGTATGATTTTAATTGTCAATCTATAATGATATTTATTTATATGACAAATAAATGGAAAATGTTTACATTATCCTATTTGATTGAGATGGTAATCTAACTTATTGATGTGTTATTATGACTGCAGTAGTGAAACTTACAAGGATCTTCCACAAACATCGATAGTGATACCTTCACCCCAGGTGAATTATCAGCTGTTTTGTTCACCTGTTTGCTTGTGTTGATCTGGAATGCAAATAATTGATTTCTTGAGTCATGGAGTTCGAGGTTAACTGACAAGGCTTTTATTATTTGTCTTAAGGTGTCCAAAATGCAAGCTCGGGTCAGCTATAAAGATGGCGCCTTCTTCCTGATTGATTTGCAGAGTGAACATGGAACCTTTATTACCAAGTAAGTTGAAAGTGGCCAAGTCTTGACTTCTTCTCAACTTCATGGAGTTTTTCTCTTAATTTTTCTCTTCACGTGTGCAGTAATGAGGGGAAGAGGTATCGGGTATCTCCAAACTTTCCTGCTCGATTACATCCATCGGATATTATTGAGTTCGGCTCTGATGAGAAGGTGACAGATGACTTTTACATTCAGTTTGAACCTTATGATTCTCAATTGTCATGATACATTTCCAATTTCAACACTGGTATTTTTATTTTTTCTTCGGCAACAATCTTCTTTATCTGATCAGCTTCCTTGTAGTAACTACAGGCTGTTTTTCGGGTTAAGGTGATGAGATCTCCTGCAAAGACAGTAGAGGCAAAGGAAGGGGGTGAAATTCTTCAGGCATTGTAAAAAATTTTAAGTTATTGTACAGCGTTTTTGGGTGCAGCGGAATGATGGAAGTCGGCTGCATTTTATACAAATGTAGGATCGCAGTATATAGCATAGCACAAGTTTTGCTTGCTTCAGTGAAAGCTGGAACGTTTTGTGTATGATTTCAATTCTTTTTTAAAGACATCCATTTTTTAAAAAGAGAAGAACCGTTTCTACTAGCCTTCTTTTTATTCATGTACTGCCTTGCCCTGCAAGTTAATCCTCTCCAGTTCCAGCACAGCTGTTGCGTATACACGAAACCAGCTATTCTTAGCAGGCATGAATCTAAGTCCATGAAACAAAACTTTCCCCTTTACCCCAATGGAGCGGTTAAGGCACGTCTGGGTTTCACATGTAACTCGATCAGGGGGTTTTGCTTGTCTGTATCAAGTGAACTCTAGGACATAACCCAAAAAGAAAACAAATGAAACCCCAAGCCCTCGGCAAATTTGGTTGGTTAAGGCTTATGGGTTGGCCCAAACGTCTAATGGAAGGGTCAAGCAATAATTTTACTGACAAGCGGGGTAAAATCCAATTGAACAGTGCTAGTTTCGTGGACATGGCACTCGTCTTCTGTATCTTACCACAAAGTGTCAAAACAAAAGCTCAGACTGCACATGGAAGAGACGAAAGGGTGGTTACAATTAATATATTTCCGAGCTATTGAAAAGGCTGACAAAAACCCGACATACATGTTCATTTCAGACCAGTTCTTTGCATTTTCCTAATGCATCTCTTTGGTGAGCAGTAACTAATCTGATATATGGTTTTGATTCTTGAATTATGACAGAATACCGATGATTTTGCCCAGATTGTTCCATCTCTATCCTAATTCGAACATAAATTTCATCCTCAGGTTGAGTATCACCCACAACGATTTGTTGCCAAACATCACTGAGACCGAAAACTTTTGGGAAAACACATGATACCATTGACAATGTAACAGCATGGTTTACAATAATATATCAAACAAGTAGACTTTATCCAACGACAATGTCACATTTGTCCAAAATTGGTACTACTCCTAACGTCAACGAGTAGTCGCCATCCATAGTTTTATTGACAATCTCCTCATCTTTCATTAAAACCCACAAGCGCTGTGGCTGAGATATTGTCCCCTTTTGCATAAAATAACAGAGCATCACTCCTTTACCTTTTCCTCAGGACAACAAAAGCCACACTGCCCACTACTTCATCCCTCTCCACCAGACAACGCCAATGGTTTTTCATTAATATTCACCATATCCTACCTAATGCACCAACGGATAATGCAGTACAGGTTCATAAAGCTTGAGCTTCATTATTTTATGGCCAAAATTTAGTCCATACAGCGTCAAATCTGACTAGAACTGATCAAATGCTATGATATCTTGCTGCTTTAACTATGTGTCCTAAGAGCATAAATTAACACGGTAATGTAAATGTGACTTGTAAGCAAGAACAGAGGGTGGGGTGAGGTCCAAGAGAGTTGAGTGATGAACTTGTCAAGAGAACTGCAGACACAACAACTGGTGAGGGCTAGCTGAGGCCATACTCTTTAATAAATTCCACCAGGGGTCCATTTGTATGGTACTGTATTGTATTTGCACTTGTATGCATGTGTTAAATAATCTTTACATATTTGTGGTGTGGAAGTGACACGTGAAGATGATGAATTGGGGATAAGGGTCACACGTGAAGGGGTAACGGTCGGTACAGGTGGTGGCGGTGGTGTGGATTGTGAGGGCTGGCCATGACCGTTGGTGCATTTAATGTGAAAATTGTTCATTTTTTGGTTTTTTTGGGATCATAATGGTTCCTTTGTCAGTTGGAATTATTGCCATATGAGGATTCCTGCAAGACAATACGCCAATCCCCCCATGTGGGCGGGCTGAGGGAGAAGAACAAAATCTCTGAGACACCATGTGGCACCCGTGAATGCAATTTCCTGTGAATCTAAGAATTAAATCATGGATTAGATCAGACAATGGTGGTGGTGCCATTACTGTAGCTCCTTCGTTGATTCTTCAGTATTTTCGTTTCAATGGGGCGGTTAGCTTAGTAACATATGTACTTATGATTTGCCTGTTTGAGTTTTAGCACACCATTTGCTAGATGGAAAAGGAATTTGCACCAACCTTACCTCTGCATTTTTATTACTCCCGCCATTGTTACTCTCTGGTTCATTATAAATTTTTGTATAAATGCATATATTGAAAGATGTTTGATAGAATATACAGAACTCGTCCTTATAAATTTTAAAATTATTCCTTTTGTATTCATTCAATACGAGATTTTATTACAAATAATTTTATTTAAAAAAAATTCTTCGAAACTCAAAAAAATTAAAAAATATTGAAAGATGTCGTGTACATGCACACATTCGAAGCCTCAATCCAACAAACTAAGGTACCATCACAACAACGAGTCAAGTGAAATGAAAATGAAGAGGTGAAAAGGGTTCAAGTGTCTTTTAAGAAGGTTCGGTTCATATATCTTCATCTAAAAGGCAAAGGGTAACCACCTAAACTCAAGTGAAGTGATGAATTGATCCACCAAAAAGCTTTTGGTACAATCAATCAACACTGGATCTTCCATCCATAATATTACTTGGTAATATGAAACATCCAAATGAATCAAGCCTTACCGGATTCAATCCAAATTATGTATGTACCATTAAGAATCATTGCTATCCAACAAAATTTTCAAATCTATCCCCTAATACCGTACAGTCTTCACGCTCCTCCACATGTGAAACTTCCTCTCCGTGCCCCCTCATGTGGTTACAAAAATTGCTTCTGCCAAAAGCACGTTTGCTCCTAAACCACCCCCAACCCCAAACTAATTAAATTGGAAGGACCCAATTGATCAAACCTTTGCTTCCCCTGTCCAAACCATCCCATCTCGTGTACTTTCACGTGGTCCCTACGTTTTATTTTTCTTTTTCGTTCATCCAAACATGCCCCTTACTAGTATTCAAAATTACAGGATTCTAGCCAAGTTTTATTATGCTTGCTAATTTAGTATTAAAAAAAATTAAATAAAATAATAATATTATTATTATAATTAATGTAATAAAAATAAAATTTAGTTATTAATAATTTATTAATTAAATATTTTTTTCTATTGAGTTACAATTAGAACTTTCTCGGACATTTTCCTCCATCGCTGCTTCCCCCACTGACCTTGAGTAAACGAGCAACTGCTTCCCAGAAACCTGGCATGAGCTCAGAGATTACGAATACGAAATGAAAACAGGGACAGAATATATTAAAAAGGGAAGGGAACTCCGAGCAGCAGGAGCCTAGCAGACGACAGCGTTTAGGATGGCTTCTCTCTGCTTCGCATCATTCGAATGTGATGATAGTTAGTTAAACTATCCCACGACCAGCCAGCGCACCATTCGAGAAAAGATGCACACGTGCGCAGTTTCCGATTTAGAAAGCTGAGCCAGGTCAGCTCCACAATTATAATAATAATAAATAAATAAATAAAATTATAAATGAGCTGTAAACTTTTATTAATTAATTAATATTATATATATATATATGAATAATGGTGTAATATGAACTGTTTTACATGCCTTGTTACAATGCGTTTTCCCATATATTTTCAATTTCTATTTTTTTATCTGAAAAAGAAAAAAGAAAAAAAAAGAGGGGAGGGGGAAGAAAAAGCAAAGCCCGAGGCCTTAAAATTATAATAAAACAAAAGGAGACAGAACAAGAATCTCTTGATGAGTTGATGCAGAACTATGACCGGGAAACCGACTCGGCCAGTTTCCCGATTCTTTCAACGAGCTCGGGTGACAGCTTCTTAGCCGGTTTTCTTTCCTTCTCCGGTCGAAAATCAAACCCGAAAGCATCCGATACATCCTCCGAGCTCCACCCGGATTTCCTCAGGGAATCCGAGAAACGATCCGCTTTCAAAAGCAGAGCGTCCAAAACCGACTGATTGTCCAACATAACCATCTCTACTTCAAAAAATCCAGAGGCTGAAACGTTGACTATTTCCACAACATCGGATTCGCTCCACCCGCCTTCTCTCAGAACCGACCCGATGTTACTTATGTACTCGTCGACCCATTTCGGGATTTGGGATCTGGGCATGTCGAAGAACCGCTCCGGCGACGAAGAAGATGACGACGACGAGTTTCTACGGCGCCGATCCACTGCTGCGTCGCTCCAGAATTCGACCCATCTCGGGGTTCTTGATCCAAGCCCTGTGTCCAAACTTCTCCGAGAAAAATTCGAGGATGAGCCGGATGCTTTTTCTCTAACCGATCCTTGCTTTTTAAGCACCTGAGGCTCGGCTTCGGAGCTCCGGAATAACGACTCACGTTCGAAGAAATCAGATAGATCCAAACCACAACAAAAAATCCGATTTTCATCAACGTAAAATATGGGATTACCAGCCAAATGAGGGTTGCAAGGAATGTAGCAATGGTTGAAAATGGGGATTAAGAGTGGCGCTCTTTTAAGCGCATTTCTCGCCACCCGTAGCGCCTTTTCAGGGCCGGTTGGTCTCGGACCCCAAGATTTGTACCAAAGAGCATTACGAGCAATTTGGAAAGTAATAGCAGCTATTGGAAGATCAATAGAAGCGCGAAGATGAAAGCGAGCAGAGCCAGTAGCGCGCCAGTCAGGGAAGCCAGGACCCAGAGGCAAGCCGGCGGAGAGGACTGCACGGAGGTCAGGAGGGAAGGCGAACCCAAACTCAGCCTCAGCTCTAGCAAACTCGGCGTCGGATAGGCCTGGCTGGACGTGGATACCAGAGTTTTTTAAGTGCGTTATGACCTTATCAGCTAACGATGAGAAGGAAACAAGACTGTTACGGACTGGTAGCGCAGTTGCTGCAGACGGCGCGGCTGCTCGTGCTGATAAACGGCGTAATCCGGCTACGTGAGCCGGGTTAAGACCGGTCATTCTTCGGTCGACGTCGACCATTTTTATCCCAGAGAAACAAAACAAAACAAAAAAACTCGAAACCTTAAAATCAGTTGCTCTTTCCTTACTGGAACCAGTTTTCTGAAATGATAGTGTTTCCGCAGGCAGGAAAAATTAAAGAAAGGAGAAAAGAACGGTTTTGTCAAGTAAATAGAACGAAGAAAAGTGAAGATGCAGGAGAGGAGCTTAGCGCCTTTTGCGCGAGAGAGAGAGAGAGAGAGAGTGAGGGAGGAGATTGTTTTGGAAGGAAAGGCTGTATATTTATAGCTGTTATGAGTATGGGGCCCCACTTTCAGATTTTGGCAATGCTTGGTGGATTCTTTTTTATTTATTTTTTAATTCCTTTATTTTCGTTGATAATCAAATACTAATTGCAAAGTAAGTGATTTTTCTACTAAATAAGTAACGGCTCTTTAACAGTGATTCAGGATATGTCAAGTTCGACTCCAAAACGGTGCGTTTAATTTGCGGTGAGACGAATATGTGGTCCGGGCAATCCGGGACCCAATTAGCAATGATGAATAAGCTTGGGTAAAGCTAGACAGACAATCATAATCTCACATTGTTGTTTAATTAATTATTAACACTTTCGAACACAAAATAGTAGTTGGTCTCCACGGTTACAAGAATGTGTGTTTGGGAAGGAGAAGGCATGCATAATCATCTAATTACTTAGCATCTTAAGTACCGTGCTAATTAATCATTTTATTTCTAACATAATTATCATTTAAATGTTATTTTTTTAAAAAAATAAAAATTAACACTAAAAACTCGTAATATTATAAATTGATAATTTTGTTAAAAATTAATAATAAATATTAATATTATCACGAGTTGTTGTTCGACATGAGACGGTAAAATTTTGGACAAATAAATTGTAATCAAATCTTAATCAATGGACAATAGAAGCGAACGCATTATAAATATGTAATTGAAAGCATTAGGCTGTAAAAAATCACATGCTTTTGAGGCAAAGATGTTGGTGTGCTCACGTGCCATTCATCATCCAAATTAAATAAGCTAACTCATCTTCTACCCTCCTACTGGTTGCCTGCCCTATGCTATCCACATTTCAATCAACTATGAACAGTTGAAGTTGTCTTCTTAGACTTAATTATGTCATCCAACTTGCACTTTTCCTGAATGTTTCTGCTCTCAAATGTGTGCAAAGCAGGCAAGGGCCGGCTGTTAAATGTTCATCCTTCATTGTAGCCTAAAACTACAGCGAGTATTTTAGCCAAACCCTAAAAATACAGGTTTATGTCTTGATCAGTGTAGGCAACTATGGGTTAGATAAGCTACTGACAGTACTATTGACCTGACATCATATGTGACGGTGATGATCGAAGAGCTAAGACTGAATCACAAATTGTTAGGTATGCATGATGGATGCATCGTATCCTGAACCTGCAGCACAGAATCAATAATTTAGCTTGGAAAATTCAATGCCACACCCAAAACAATGTAAAAGCTGGGTTGGCTTAGCAGGTTCAAATTCAAAAAGTCAGCATGGATCGATCCACCAAGTCGTTCTGAGGAACCCAGTTGTTGTTGTATATGCTTTGTCCTCACTTCCTTGTGTCCATTAGTTTAAACATTAGTTGACAATCAACGGCTACTTTCTTCGTAGCCCTGCACGTGATTATCAAAACACTAAATCAAAACGGCAATATTTTATTACGGTACTGTCAGAGATTTTTCGAGGTTGCAAAGAAGGGAAGGGAAAGGAAACTTGATTTTGATTGACTTCACTTAGGTTTGAAAAGTCTGTAGCATGTGAGTGTGCCCTTCATTTTCGCTCTCTGATAAAGAGTTATATATATATTTACAAGGTTTTGGTCTTAATCATTTGGTGGGTTTAATTTAGGATGTCATTGTCAACTGGGTTTCTAGTTTTAATCAATTATGTTGAGTAATTTTGTAAGCTTAGACACTTTCTTTACCATATTATTATAATGACAGTATACCATCTCATGGAGCTCTCAGCTGCGTGCGGTGCAGAACCCATGAAACCCTAATACGCAAATGTTAATTTTGCAACTTCTTCATTTGGAAGTAACTTCGTTCCCATTCATTCCACTCTTCTTAAGCAAATACATCCCTTTCAAATACCAATATGTTAATAAAATTACGTGAAAATTGAACGTCTAACAAGTATCTTGCCATTGTACATGCAATCTCTGTCATATGACACGATCAGCCAATTGGTATGTTAACAATACGTTGTGCTTATGGTAACTATGAAATCTAGATCCTTGAGTTTGTGACAAAATACAGAAAGATTGGGTTAGATTTGTGGGTCTTGGGAGGGACCAAAGCAAGGGGTATGGTCGAGGTTAGAATAGATATGTAGGGATCTAGAGGAATGAATGGACCAAAAAAGATGGCGAGCTACCCACAACAGAAGCTACAAAAGTCTAGTAGAGGTCAGCTATGGTAGCTTGATTTTGGAACAAAATGGCTACACCTCATTGAAACTAAGAGAGGGGTTATCTTGTCTTGTATATGAATTTAGCAGGCAAGGTGGGGCTCCCATTCCAGCAAGAAAAATCACCCATCTTTACTCTTGAGAAATATTTAGTGGGCAGCATTGCTTGCTTGTCCTCTCCATCCTCTCTCTTTCTGTCATATACATACAATTATAAAATGTATGTTCCCTCAAGCTCTCATTAGTCAAGCCTTATGTTTCCATTGATTAATACCTTATTAGTCTAAGTCATCAACTCTCTTCTCTTGGCTTTCACATTTGGATGTGGGAAAACTCTATGAAGCTGATGTTGTCGATATTTCTTATGATATGTTAGTTTTCATAATTAATTCAATTAGCAAGATTCTAATAAATAAGCATACTGCACATTTTGATCCATAATAATCATCCTTCATCTCTTAAAATTTAATAACACATGACATAAATAATTAATAATAAAGAACTCAAACAAAAATATTTTAATAAAATTAATGGATAATATTAAAAAAATAAAAAAATATATAATTAAAATTTACACATATTACCTGCCAAACTCAAGGATAAACTAAATCAGAAAGAGAATTGCAAATCAAAAAGAGAATACATCCTATCCGTTGATAGGAAAAAAATTTATAAAATTTGTTTTGAAGTTTAAATCTTTTCTGATCTAAATTATTCAAGTTAATGGATTAATGATTTAGTGATTTAAATTTAGCTAAAAGCTCCTTGTAGCTATGGCCATTTGACAACTTTGTAGAAGAATTTGCCTAGCATCTGTGTAGGTTAAGCCCAAACTATGGTATCCAAATGTCTTCTCTGCCTGCATGTACAAGTTATGAGACAACACAAATAGGCCACGACGAAACCACATGGTTTCCGTAGTTTGTATTCAAGTGCAGGTTGTAGCATCGCACATGCATGCACAAATAAGCATTGACATTGCATCACTTTGACGTTAGAAAGAGAAGGGAAAGAATCTATATACATTCAATATGATCATATGTATTTTAAACTCAAGTCTATAGATTGGGACCAAAGAGAGGAATACAATTTTGAATTGGTAATTTGTTGTGATTATACTTTGCTAAGAGACCAAAGCATGCGTAGAAGAATAAAATCATACTGTCGGGTTAGGATCTAATCTACCAATAGTCTTATTTAATATGCTCTTGGATTAGTTATCGTTATAATCAAATAGAGAGAGATACACCACCCCATGTGCTTCGTCAACCTTGTAGTAATCTTATATTCATAAAACAAGAGGGTTTAGCCGAGTCTCGATAGGAATAAAGGGCAATTAAAGCCTAATCCAAGTGGGTACTCAAAGAAATGAACAAGGATTCATTGCTTCATTTTGTACTATTATTTAAAGCTAATTCAGATGTTAGTTAATTAGGTTAAAGAGAAGCTTTGATATGTAATTGAGTGATTAGTCTCTTTTTACGAATTTTAATATAAGAAAACCCTGGCTAGAAAGTAAGGGATGATTCTTGCACCAAGTACACAAATGGTGGGAAGGAAGCTTTTGGGATATAGTAAAAATTAATTAATATAAAGTAATGCTAAAGCTGATGGAATGACTACTGAACTAGCGGTCACATTTTTGAGTTGATGGGTCATTTTCTCTCTCAAAATCAATTGGCAGATACCCTGGACAAAAGGGAATGGCAGATTTTGATGGGTATTGGATTGTAGGTGTGCGTGTGTGTTTTTAAAGCTAGAGATGGGCATCTCTTTCGATCAGCGTGCGTGTGAGAAGGATGGAATAAAGTGAAGTATTTAGATCAGATCATGCATGCATACCCTTCGATTGCTTTAATTTATCTTTTCATTTATTTATTTGTGGAGAGAAGAAAATAGAAGAGAAAGAACAAATTTATATTCTGGTGTTGCACACGGGGGTGGAAAAGAGAAAGCAAAGTGTAAAGACTTGCACAGAGAAAGTTGTTGCCAAAGCAACTTGGATTCTCACCCGTCCAATTCATTTGATAGACATAGCTTCATAGGAAGGCTATCTTAATGTTAGAAAGCTTGGCATTTATTTTTGTTCTTTGATCAAAGTGATCCCAAGGAAAAAAGAGAAAGGGAAAACCCCTCTACAGAAACTAGATCAAGATGTGCAACTTCAACTTGTATTTGTTGTCAGTTGAAATGTTTTTGTTTCTATAAAGTTGAAATGTTCTTTGATGTGAATCTTGTTTCTTTTTCTTTTTCTTGCATGACTTCCAAACAAATTTCCTTTTTCCAGGGTCAAACAGTGTGAACCCAATGCCCAACAGGGGGAAAATTACAAACCTTTTTTGCGTCTCAAGCCAAACACATGGACTTTCCAACAATTCAGATCATCAATACCAGCTTACAATATGCAATTATCATCAGGATTCTCCTGATATCATGAATATTTTCAGAGCATCAGGGGGCAGTTCCACCATCTCAACTCAATCACCTCAGCGTCTCATATGGATTCTTGCTTTCTTCCTTGGACTAGATACATAGACAGATCACACAATTGCTTCACAATCATATCATTTTCCCTTACTACAGCTGAAAGATATCAGAGAAACCCAGTTTTGATTTGAATGGTTGCCTTAACTTGCCCTGATTCTAATTTTATACCCCTAAAATCTCTCGCTTTTCAACTTTGTATTTATTAGTTCATTTCTGGCCCTTAATTTGCACACAAAGCTCCGGTAGCCCATATTCATTTACTTCACAATAGACTGGGAAAGTTTCATCTAAATCCTAATCAGCATCTGGAGCAATTCGCACTATTGCCCATATAGACACTTGTTGATATCATCATCATATCAAGTGTAACGATGAATCCACTGATTTCACAAGATCCCATCTACCATCGGTATGAAATTAGAAGTACTTAATAACAGTTGTGAGATAAACTTTGCTACCAAAAGTAAAAATAAGCGGGAATGAAACTTATATTATTATTTTATCATATGAAATTAAGTTTACCTGTCAATACACGTACAAACAAAGCATAATTCATTGATGTTGTCCACCCTCCGGAAATACAAACCTAAACTCCTCGTGTTCGTGCACATGGTAACCAACTAAAGCTGCCCAACCTTGCTGCTACATTCGAAGAGAGAAAATACTGCACAACCCTGCTGCTGCAATCTTTCTTCCATCAATACTTTGAACAGCTTCTTACCCTTGATCTCCAAATTAGTCTTTAGAACACTAAACATACAAGCAACAAATGTAATATTATAACAGTATAATAAACTGGGTTAGCAAGAGTGGGAGGGGATAGGGAATGTGAATGAGAATAATATATTTGAGAACTCCTGCTCCTACTTGGACTTCTGCTATAGCAGTTTCACCTGTGACAAGCACAATGAAACCAGGTCAAATAGACATCTTTGGCAGTCTTTGTGATATAAAACAAACACCCATTAGGAACAAGTGTGTGAACATAATTGGATGAGCTTAACTCAACTCAAGATCAGAATAGACAGGAAGGACATAATAATTTGCTCTTAAAGAAGCATAACAAGAGAAATGGAAGGTGGTAAATCGACCCAAAACATGGCAAGTATAAATTGAAGATAAGATAATAATAGTATGTGATGCCACCATTGCAACAGAAACTTATTTCAAACTTAATACTACGACTTCTTGCCATTACCTGATCAAGAACATATAACATAGATTTGGGCACTGAAAATAGATACATGCTTTTAACAACTAAAGGGCAATGATCAATACTGTAAATGAGTAAAATGTCAAAACTGCACTCACAGACCAACCAATAGTGGCACTAGTGAAGAAAATGTAGTGAATGTAGTGCTTTTCACAATAATAATAAACTTAGGACAAAGCACAAATACATCCAGCACTACATCTGTACTCTTCGCAACATTCTGCTATGTATCAACCAATAATAAATTTTTAATGGATATTGTATTACTCTTGCGGTATGCCTCCAATACTGCAGATATGAAACAAACAACTAGATTCTGTTTCTTCTTTTGGAATAAGTAAGATTTAAATTAATCCAGATATTATGAATTTAAAAAACTTTAAAGATATGCCAATTGTACGAAGACCATTTGATTCATTAAAGCACCCAAACTATTCACAGCTATAATATCTGTATTTTTCATCACACAGTAATGGTACAGAAAAAAAGAGATACTAAACCCATATGTCAAAACCAGAATGTACATGTGAAACTACTATGAATTACCTTGGAGGAGAATGACGATATATCCTGCTGCGACTGTGATGCTTGCAACTTGATCAGCTTGTTTCTGCAAGTTTTTCCTGCCTCTGGCACTCCTGTTCTCATTTTTTTGCCATTTCAGCAGCAGTGTTTTTTTTAACTGCAGGAACAAACAGTAGTGCCACCATTAAATGTACAGTGCATAACTAATACAATACAACTTAGCAAATGTAAACATCCCCACAATGTGCAGTAGCAAATACACACCATCCCCACAATGTGCAGTAGCAAATGTAAACATGCTCAACTAGCTATTTTGCTACAAAAGAAATCGCTCACAGGTCATACTTTGTTCGTTCAACTGCATGCCCATAATCCTTTTAGCCACTCCTTCTGCAGCTGTTTCAAGAGGCCACAGGTAACACTTGATTTGGTTAACTTTGCCAGTGCTGAAAATGTGCTCTGAAGAAGGGAAAGAAGACATTTCAATCAATTTATTATAACTGAAGGGATATGTCATTCAAATTGATCATAATATCAAAAAGGCCTATAGCCAATCAAACACCATAGCAAAACAAAAGCATAGAGAGTTAACAGAGATATCAGTCTAAATGCTCTAAAGTGTACTTTACTTCTGGTTTAATGGGCTTAGCAATCTTTTCCTTGTCGAGGGATATACCAGACGCTGGATCAACATGCAGTGCCTCAAGTGTGTGACCAGATGATGGCCTGCATCAAAGAGAAGCATTAGAGACACCCATTTCGGTAGCTCTGTGCAATTTCGAATTGTCTATAAAAAATTCATTTCAAGGAAGCATAAGCTTCACCAAAGAAGCTTCCTTTTCTTTCCCTCTTCACAGTTATGCTAATTAAACCTAGGCCTCATTTATTATTCTAAACCAGAAAGGTTTGCCTCAAGCAATAAAATGGAGGTAAGCTGTACAGGGTAAAGACTGTCCAATCTATCTTTGCAAGAATTAAAAATACAGCCTCTGACCAGTTTAGTAAACCAGCCTGGGATGGAGGAGAAGGTGGTGGAGAAAATCTTTCAAGATTTGCTTCATCCTCATTGCCTGAGCCACCAAATTCAGTAATGTACTCTACTTTAGGTGTCGTTTATTTGCTCTGAATAATTTCACCAGAATAAACTCCACAAGCATGGTGCTTTGTGTACAGCAGGGAGTATGACCGTGATCTTGATCTGCATAAATAGAACACCACTCAAATGCACAGCTATAAAATACATAAAGCAGGAAAACCACAGAAGCAACAATTTCCAGAAAAAAGAACTGAAGGCTTACCTTCTGAAGTGATTATAAGCTTCATAAGTCGGACTGCGTCTTGGCTCCCTGTGTATGAAAACATCGAGTGACATTATAATAAAGCTGAGACAACTACATTCTACAACTTGAATGACATTTGTGTGAAAAAAATTGTCACTACTCGCAAACTTGAACGACAGAGGCAACTTGTACAACAATATACTATAACAGCAGCAGAACCTAAGTTTTTAATCCGTTCAATTGGCACAGAGAATTTGTTTGGAAATACAAAACATATGTATGTAGTACTTAATAAATATACTTTACGCATTGATCTTTAGATCAAAATTACAGACTAAGCCTAGTAGCATCTCCGAAAGTGCCTGTGATAAGTCAACATATCCTCTTGCTTGATCACTAGAAAAATCAAAATCAATGCAGATATGTATAAGAAAAAAAAAGTAAAGTAAAACAAATGACGAAAAAAGAAATCAAAACCTGTCTAACCCAAATGGTGCAGCAGCCTTGGCCTCTATCTCTTGATTTACATGTTGCAAAAACACCTTGTCAGTAACTGCTATTTTACAGAGGTAAGCTTGTAAAGTTAATCTCATATTGAATCCTAGCCTAAAACTGAACCAAAAGCGAAAAAGGGAAAAAAAAATTAAAACACCTTTGTCTTGTGTTCTTTGCCATAAACATAAGGTAACCAGACAACATAATTAAAAAGTTCATAAATTTAACACATCTATCACAAATTAAAAAGTACCAACATCCTCTATGCTGATGTTTAATTAAATCCAGATAATGCTCAAAATTAACAAACTCTTCTAGTTCTGCCTCTTCTTCAGACTTTTCCTGGGTACGACGTGGCTTCAGAGGTTCCCTAATGATATCTAGAAGGGCCCGACAATCATATCAACATAAAAAAGGGAACCCAAAACCTCAATGCTAAACATTCATCAAACTACTTGTTAAAAGTCAAGTCCCCTGCTCAATAAATTAATTATAACCGTGCATCAATACACACAAATGAGAGGGAGAGAGAACTGTACCTATCTATCAAAACATCTTGTTCCCTATTCCAGGGTATCCTACAGCACGAGTTCAAAATTAGCAGTGAGTTTTATCAAAGACACAAATGCAAACACACAAGCCAAACATGTTAATTTAAAGGCAACACATGTTATGAACTTCCTTCACTCCAGAGCTACTAATATTAGAGTTCTTTTGATGTTCAATTCTCACGTCTGTCATCATTACCCTTAAATGATCACGAATGAAGTCAATTAACAGCCTCACTCTCACTAGTTTTGCAGAGCTTAGGGAATTAAGTAACAATTATGATGATGATTTCCCCATGATTTAAGCAGAAACAACATAGGACCAGCAATTATCATTTAATTTCTTTTAAAATAAATAATTTTCACCACTCAATCCCCGAATCTTATGTGCACAAACAAATAAATATATAAAGAAAACTATCGAAACGAGGTCTTACAGACCTTTCTGATCCTCAGGGGCCTGGCAGAGACCGTCGTCACTATACAGGCGGCCTGAATAGATGCTGAGGATCACCGCGACTCTGAGCTCGCTTTCGAGCCGTGTCCATCGTGTCCTGCACCTTTTTCTCCGATCCCTGGCCTCGTGCCACATCTTCAACGATTTCCAAACCGTAACCGTAGACACTCAGAGATTGATTATGTGATTGATTCGGCCGATGATTATGTCTCGTGGCATGCCAATTTTGAATTACAAGAAGATAAATATTTTTACATCTGGATCGCTATCGTCGGACTGCCGATCCGCAACAAAGCCACTCGGGAAAGAGTTACCCGTGACAATCTTCCTTTAACGCCAAATAGTTCCCATGAATAATTGAAGAAGAAAGATTAAACTTTCCCCTCACTCTTCCCAAAAGAAAATTTCCCATGGAAAATATTTCATGTTTTGTGAGATGCTTCAGGTTTATCATTACCAAAATATATACCCATCATGACCATTAATCTATCTTCTTCATCAATTATATATGCAATGAATATGACGACAAGGTTTCCGAAATTTTAAGATTACTCAAGTGATTCCTAGGAGGAAATAAAGAGATGAGGCAGGCAGAAGACATGAGAAGATGGACCAAAATCTTATAATAAATGATGCCATGCTTAGGCTACCGAAAAGGAAACACCATTTTTCTTAAGTGCAATAACTCGATCTCCATGTACACAGACAGTACCATCAAACCTTCATGTGATGTTGCCCAATGACTTTAGCTACTGTTGAAGAACTGCGTAGTTGTTACAGAACAGTTAATCTATTCACCCGACGGAGAGCAGCCGTCCGTCACCCCCTCCAATTATTAATTAGCACATTTCCATACCTTAAAACTTGATTAAGAACACTATTAACTAATTCCTTAAATTAAATTTATAATGTTGGTTTGCTGCGATAATGAACTTAGGCAAGTTAACGTGTCATCAATAACAAAGTGTTTTAGAAGCACTTCCATCCTTTGTACGATGTAAGAAGCACTTCCAGGTTCCAATTAGCTTCTCTTCACAGCAATGGACAAGATAATTCAATCAATGCCATTGACCTTTGAACGCTAAACACAAGATTAACCTCGATGGTGGAAATAATTATGAGATTATCAAATTTTGTGGGTCAACGGGCATAATCCTTAATTGTTTTCATTATATTTTATTACAAGTGCTGTCATAATCATAAACCATTATCATACATATGTGTATTCATGTAGTAATTTGCCCTGTGCATGCTTGGTATGTATGTGTTTGCCACTATCTAATGTCCCTTTCGGATCCCATTCCCTTACATAATTAAGCATTAATATTTAATTAATTCATAATATTGAGTTAAAAATTGAAGAAAAAATTGTAATTTCTTAAATTGACTTGGTTAATGATGCTTCTTATTCCACCTCAAATGGGATATACGACTTATAATTATGTTGCTTTCATTTTAATTTTCCTGTTAAACAAACATGCAGAAAGAAAATAAATGGATTCAACCTTATAAAAATAGAAAAGACAGATCGACATGGCTCGACCTCAACAAAGAACAAAGCCTGTGCCTAACCCACCACCATCTCACGACTTTATAAACAACGTTTAATCTCTTTCATCCACGTCAAAAAACCAAAAAGTTTTCCAAGCAGCCATGGCTTCCCCCAACCCACCGCGCGAGGTCCTTAAAGGACCTTTGCTGCACATGTCTCACCACCGCCACAACCACCAGCTTCCTCCCCACCTACCACCTCCACCAAAGCCTCCTTGTTCTTCGGTTGCACCATCGACGCCGCCGCAAGGATTACAAAAACAGCGCTCGTGGTCACCGGATATGTACAGGGATGAGGCATGGCTTAGACGTAAAGGAAACATTAAAAACAAGAGGAGCAAGAGCGTGACAGACGAGGACCTTGATGAGCTTAAGGCTTGTATTGAATTAGGGTTTGGGTTTGACTCTCCAAAGGTTGATCAACGCTTGTCTGATACTTTGCCAGCTTTGGAATTTTATTATGCTGTTAACAAGCATTACAATGATACGGTTTCAAAGTCAACGGCCTGTTTATCAACTGCGTCCGATTATGAATCACCCTCTCCTATCGGAAGCCCTCACGCCATTTTCGGTCCTGGTAATTTCTCTGCCATATTTTTTCCTGAGTTCCATGTTTCAGACATGTATCTTCATCTGAAAAATCCCTTAGATTTTGATTTTCAGGGAGTTTTTTTTTAATTTTTGAAGAAATTGAATTGGTTATTATTGCATGAAGACTTAAGCAATTGTGTTTGATTGTTGTGAAGGTGAAAATGATCCGCAGACAGTGAAGACGAGGTTGAGGCAGTGGGCACAGGTGGTGGCCTGCTCGGTTCGGCAATTTTAAGGAGGACGATGATGATTATGTTCATATTTAATTTTGTACGAGGGGCAGGGTTAACTGTGAAGCAAACCAGAGTTATCAAAGTAACCAAACATGAAGATCAACTTATATGCAAATTGATAGATTCTCGTTACATCCTTCACCCAGCGACGATGTCAATTGGTTTGTCTGGTTAACACGAAACCCCACCGCTAATTCGAATGCATACCTGCCGACTGACTTTTTCTTTTCTTTATCAGCCGAAAGACAGAAAAAATTGAACCTTGGTTTCACAGGATTTCTCTTTTGAACATAGCGATGTGAATGAACGAACGAGGTCAAAAGATGTTTGCATGTGTTGATCGAATTGTACTGTGCTGTTTGCTTTACAAAGCTGAATTGATGAAACCTAACATAAAGCTCAATAATTTATGAACTTTCTCTCTCCCTCCCTCTTAGATGCAGCTCTTTCATTTGAAGCCGAAGGGTTGGCTTGCTTTCGTGGGAAGTAAAGCATGATAACACATGAATTGATTCCGGATAAAATTGAGCTTTGAAATGTGTTCCTTGCTTCAATGTAAAAGGTATCCTATGATGACTAGTGCAATACAATAAAACTAGAATCAAACTTCAGGAGAAGAGAAAAAAGTCGGGTCGTTGCATTGACTTGCATGGGTCTCTCGTCCTCCATTCCTAAGAGCTAGGACCATGAAATGCAACGGTTTAGAAAAGAAACAGACGAAGAGACCGCAATGCATCGGCTTCCGACCAGAACCACTCAGCTTTGACTGAATCAAATCAATGCTGAACAAAAGCCACGACATTCTTTTGTCATATTTTTGTTAATGGTCGGTGAGTGCGCGAGAAGACAACGCACTGGTGCATACAAATGGGCCCAAAACCTAATTATGCAATGTCCACTTTGATCAGAACGTAGTGGGGGCAAGACCCCCTCTGCTTTGCAACCTACGGCGATGGCGAAGTGCCTTTTGCTTTCGTATTTGTAGTGTTCCACGTTGGGTTTCAGTAAGCATAAGCAAATTGGATGGTTCTAAAATTTTGCAAAGATTACTTCACGATTCACTCGAATACAGCCCCCTTAATAGTATTGTAGAAGTTTCCATACAAATTTGTCCGCAGTAACAGCAGAAAACATGCTAATAACGACGTCGTTTATGGCATAAAAGAAAGAACCAAAATG
The DNA here is from genome assembly GCA_019650275.1 of Xylocarpus granatum. Classification (NCBI taxonomy): domain Eukaryota; kingdom Viridiplantae; phylum Streptophyta; class Magnoliopsida; order Sapindales; family Meliaceae; genus Xylocarpus; species Xylocarpus granatum. The sequence continues at coordinate 16,420 of BNST01000396.1, read as the reverse complement.
CAAATATCAATGGAAGGTAATTAAATAATGGACCCATAACAATCATATTTCATATTTATTCTCTTTTGAAATGTAATCATGTTATTTTTATTTATTTTAAATTACATTCACACAAATTTATTATATAAATGTTCAATAACGATGTAGCGAATGTACATTAAATTTTTATATAATCATGTTATTAGATTTGAGTCTTCTCCTCCACTAATTTTTTTCTTAATTTCCTTAAAAATTTGAACGTAATATCGTACCCAAAGCCCAAACCCATTATTGTTTATTATATATAGGTGAACAGTGAAAACCAATTGGGGGCGACAATCAACACTACGGGATAGAAGAAGAGAAGAAAGAAAGAAAACAAGAAAGAAAGAGAAGAGGAAAAAGAAGAAGAAGAAGGAGGAGGAGGAGGAGAAGAAGAAGAAGGAAAAAAAAAGAGAAAGATTTGTTTTGTATTTTGAAAAATTTGGAGAAAATAATTAATTTTGTTCTTATTAGTTTAACAGTAAATGTTATTACTATTTTAAGCTATTGGATATTAGATCTATGGATTTTAGATTAAATTTAACTATTTAATTGGGAGATTTGTCGAAGATTTTTGAAAATAAGATGAAAATTTGTAAAATTTTGACTGGAGTGAAAATGTAAAGATTTTAGAAATTTTACTCTATTTCGTAAATTAGAAATATTTTTGTAGAGATAGTAAAAATATTTTCGAGTCAAAATAAACTTTTTTATACTTTAAGGTGAGATAGTAAATTTTAGAAAATTTTGGCCTTAAGTGTAAATAATTATGGAATAGTTCTATAATTACTTATATTTTAGAAACTTTTTCATAATTTATTATTATTAAAAAAATTTTAATTTTGTTTTTAGTGATGATGTATTGATACATAAATATATATATATATATAATATTAGGTGATGCTCGAGAAGAGCAACAAGAAGCAAGAGAATTGTAAAAGGTGCACTCAGTTTTAATCGAAGTAGGTAATTCATATATAATTGAATATTTTTAACAAAATGCTTAAATTCCTCAACAAAATTCAATAATGTCATTGTTATTGAATTATATTCCGGTGTTTGAAATTTTATGGATTGATATAAATAACTTTTTTAATTATAACTATGTGTGATTGGATCATGAAATATAGTATAGCGTTAGTTAGCACTAGTAACTATGGACTTGATTTCAATCTAGGTGAAAGCTCATAAACTTGAAATCTTGGGCAGCGATTCCTGGGTATAAAACCCCTAAAATACACGGATCACACATTTTGGACAGCAATCCCTGAAAATAATGCCTTAAAATTATATATTACACATAGTAATAACTATTCATGTGTTATCGTTATAGTACACACACACATATATATACACACACTTATTTATATTTATTTGATGAATATTAATTATATATGAATATCTACTGGACTTTAGTTCATCCCTCACTTTTTAAGTTTTGAATGTTGTAAACACATGTAGACCATGAAGGAGGCTAAAATATTACTAAAAATAATTTAGAATGTACTATTTTGTAATGTACAATATAATTGATAGAATATTAAAAACAATTTGTAGATTGTACAAATTTAGTTATCATAATATAAAATTTTTTTGATATTATATTGTAGGATCAGTAGTTAGAGTTAATGAAATATATTTGGAATGTTTAGAATTTTACCGTATTGCAGAATTATATGGATATCACTTCTATTAGCAAAACTTCGCCAAATTTTTTCCAAATACAATAATTTTTCTTTCATTTTTTCATATTTATGAACCCTAATTTAGGGGCGTGACATATGATATTTATTTTCAAATTTTTATAATTATAAATGAAGAATAAAATGTATTTTTAGGTAATTATTTTCAAATTTTAGTTTTTTTTAAAACTTTTTCTTTCGTAATTACAAATTTCAAAGAACTCAATTTCTCAAAGGTAAATAAAGATGACTACTTATCTCAAAATTGTAATGGGTACTTAATAGCTTTAGTTATCAAAATGTGTTTTATCATCTAATAAAAAGAATTAAAAGTAAATTAAATCTTAATATTAAAAAATTTAAATTGTCCCCGTATCAAAATTTATTAAAAAATTAGATGAGACGATTGGAGAGGACACAAATCCCACATTGTCCATCGAATTATAAAGATTAAAACTTTCAACCTTCGGAATTGTATATTCGATGTTGCATTATCTTATACTAAATGTTGTTACAATTACATTCTAAAAATGACCAGAAAGTTAATTTATACAGTGATGTGAGGGAGAAGACGGAGAAATAACGACCGTCCAAATTAAAAGAATCGAAAAAAGAAAAAAATTAAGAAAAAAAGACTAGGACAAAGAAGAGAATCAATGTACCATGGAGAAAACACTACAAGCTGACCTGTTGTGCTTCCTTTAACCTGAAAACACTAGTACTAGGAAACTCAACCCTCTAGTACTTCTGTCCCGTGTACGAAGAAACAGTTTTTCCGACTGCTTCAACATGCATCACATAGAGATAATAAAAAATTTAAAATCATACTGTCCTAATATAAGTCTTGGTTAATCACCAATACTGTCGTCATTCGCCTTACTTAATCATGACAACTAATCTTCAACCCGGATTACTGTCTATAGAGACGTTCAATTATCGCATTTAGATTGCCTTAATTGACAACTTCATCATGCACGAACCCTGATTGCTCACGTTTGGAAAGCATGTAAACACGACAGACCGCCGCAGCCGCAGCCGCAGCCGCATCACCAACTCCAGGTACTGCAGCCTGGTAATTTAACCTCTGCAAGTATTCGTAATTGGTTTGCTCATTTGATGTATCGTTAAAACTTTTCTTTTCTTCTTTGATAATACCCAGTAATTGACGTTTGAATTATTCAAATACAATAATTAACATAAATCAGATAATTGCTCGGTCCCATGAGCTGGACTGGTCAAGAAGAAAAAACCAGTAAACGACAGGATTGTTCGTCATTTCTTACAAAGATTTGACTATAGATTTTGTGTCCCAATCCGACCCAAAATTCCAAACCGGAGAATTTATAAACAAAACAATCCGTATATTAGTCAGAGTTTGAGAGAGAAAAAGCCCACCTGCAGGTATAAATACAGAGACAAATGGATGAAGAAGTCAATAGATATCGGTGATTAAATTCCAACATTTGTGCTACACATGTGGATAGAGGCATCGGGTAGCCGACGTTAAAAAAATATAGATGAAGGTGGAAAATGGTGGCCGGTTTACCTGTGAGTCGGTCGCAATCTGGTGGCAAAAACTACGATATTTTGCTTAAAGCAATGAATAGAAAGTCAGGCTGTCATGCGTTCCATCATCATCTTTGACTCTCCATTGAGCAAGTTTCGTCCGTTCGTATGGGCTGCTGAGTGAACAATTGGTATTCGCGTTCTCTTCGAGGGAAAAAGAAAAGGTTCTAAGGGTTAAATTGTCGACGTTTATGCGAAGAACACATCCTCGTTGTTTGAAATGTCATAGACGCAACGTCAATCAATCACGATTCTTGCAACAATTTTGGGAAAATTCATATCAATCAGGCAAAAATGTCAGACTTTAATTTTGGAAAATCTTACAAGTAAAGCACCTACTACGACTGACGGCCATCAAGTAAACACCTACTACGACTGACGGGCATCGTGATCCTTTGAAAATAAACTGCGAGTTTTCAGTAACATGATAAAAAGAAACCTACTGTTCATCACAGGTAAGCAACAGTACGTGGCACTATATCCGCCTACTATTCCTCCTCCTCTTCTTCTCTTCTTCTTCCAAAAATCGATAGCTTAGACGCACGCAACCTTCTGGCAAAATCACCATGAAAGACGACAAAAATTGCTACAGTAAATATGAAATTTCCACACCGAAATTCAACATCAAGAAATCTACCTTCTTTAAACAAAACATGTACAGTGTTAGAAATAAAAATAAATTTGAAACTTCTTTACATCAATCTAATATGTCTTACGAATAATTGGTTAAAGGTTTTACCACTCTTTGTTTAAGCTCAAAAATCGGCCGGCACTCCTCCAATTCGCTCGAAATTAATAAGATATGTACACCAAAAAATGCTAAATGTGGTCCATGCATGCATGCATGCAGCAGCTAATTTGGGTGGTAGATATCTAAGAAATGTGATGTCGAGCGACTAGTTAGGCAAGTCAATGACGGGGTTTGGTTAAATGAGTGCGTGGTTATCTAATTGTGTTTGAATTCTGTCTTTATTGAAGAATGAAAACGAAACTTAATCTGAATTTTAATGGCAATAAATTGAACAATATAAATAAAAAAAATTCGGTTTCGATAATAACTTATTAAAATATGAAATCAAAAACTTGATAAGAGATTACGTTAATCCAAACCGTCTATATATATTTCCATCTCTCTCGTAAAAATTTTGATACATTATGTGAATAATTTAATAAAATTTTGTCAGATCGATAATTTTTTGACATAATTTATTAAATTAATACGATTTCAATATAAATTTATAAATTTTATATTAATATAAAATAATATAATTATTAAATAAATAATACGATATAATAAATAATCTTGTTTGATTTAAATTTTAAATCGTTGAACACGTAAAATTATTTATGATATTATTAATTATTTAATTAATTATAATATATAAATATAATTATTATAATATGTTTATAAACAAATGATAAATTAAATATTTGAACGCAACTCTTAATTTGCGTTCAAAAGGCAGGAGCCATGGCACTCATTACCTGCCTAATGAGAGGCACAGTGGTGTATCAAGTTATATACACAGCGGTAGCAGCATTGGGTCTTGACTACTGTATCATAAACTGAACTAACTCATCTCCCTCCTATGCCGATAGCGATGCATGATGTATTTGTCTTGTCATCAAATCCAAAGGGTGTGGCCTATCATCAATTAATAAATTAATTAGGAGCACGTTGAACTAAAATTAGACCAAGGAAAATATACCAAGTAAGAATGATATTTAAATAGCCAAGAGAAGAAGCAATTCAATTTGGGAAGTGTTAGGTAAGAAAAGGAAAGGTTTAGCCATTATAATACTGCCTTCTAGCTTCGTCCTTCTTCCTTCTCTTGTTGATTTCTCCATTGAAAAGTGTAAATAGTGCGAAATCCACGCGTCTTTATGATTCTTTCTTTCAAAAGAAATACCATTAACAACATCTAAAGTCCTTCAATTTTAACAAAATCAAATATAAAGACATAAAGTTATCATTTCTTTCAGGGTAAACACATTTTAAAAGGAAAAAAAAATAAATTTCCCATTAAAATTAGGACTTGACTAAGAGATATATATATATATATATATATATATATATTTCGTATTTTAACGTAAAATTTAAAACATTAAACAAAAAATAAGAAACGATTAATATAAAATTTAAGATATAAAATAAATGATATAAAAATTAAAAAAAATAAATATATATTGCATCTAATATACTATAATCAAACTCTTAAAATTAATATAAAGTTTGAGAATTTTTTTAGGGTATATCAATTCAATCATTCTTACTGAAATGATTTGTGAATATATATATAGTTATGCTAGTATTTATAATTTTACTGAAATGGAGAGACTGAAATATAATTAACCGTTGTAGAAATGTATTAGAAGCTTCTCCGTGGATGAGGGCTTGGAAAAACTACCATCCATTGGGCATTAATAATAATAATAATAATAATAATAAAATCCCATTTCCCACCTCTTTCTCTCTCTCTCTCTCTCCCACTTGTCTTTTGAGCTAGCTTTGAAAGTCGAAAGAAGACCAAAGTGGGGAGGTGTTTGTGTTCTTTACTTTTGTTTCTTTATTGGTTAATTAATTGAATATTTTGTTGTGTCTATCAAAATTTCTAGAAACCCCGTTATTTTCTCCGGTCTGGGCTGTTTCTCTGCTTTATAAGAGTTCCGTATAAGCATTAACAAAGATAATTTACTTTTTTGGCAAATTTTAGAGAAGGTATGGTCTTTGCCTTCAATTTACCCCAAGAACTCGTTTCGGTGATTGCTCATGGAAGAAGATAGGAGCAGCAGCAAACGTACCAGCAGCAGTCTTGTTCATTCTAGGGTTTTCCTTTCTGGGTTCTATTGCTGGGACTGGGAATTCCTGACTGCTCTCTTGCTCTTTAGTTGTTCCATCTAAGCCGGTTTTTTGTTTTTATTTTTAGTAAATTAGGTTACGTTTTCTGCAAAAACAAAACTAAGAAAGAGAGAAAGATTAGGTAGGTTTCATTTGACAACTTTCTGTAACTATTCCGGTTGATTTATCTCAAAAGGGTAGTGATCTCGGGGGTTGGTGAAGGGCAAATCGGGAAGAGAAGATGCAGAGGACGGTTCCGGCGCCTTTTCTGATGAAGACGTACCAGTTGGTGGACGATCCGCGCACCGATGACGTGATATCATGGAATGAAAGTGGCACCAGTTTTGTCGTGTGGAAAACTGCTGAATTTGCCAAGGATTTACTGCCTAATTACTTCAAGCACAACAACTTCTCAAGCTTTGTCCGCCAACTCAACACTTATGTGAGCAACCTTTCCTCCTTCACTTTCTATTCAATTTTCCATCTTCTGTTGGATTCCTGAGAAATTAAATATCAAAGTCCCGACCTTCCTTTGGTTAATACATGATGGGGGTAGGAACAGGATCCTCAGGTTTGTTAACCGCATGGTCAACATGGTAATTACTGTAGGGACTATCGTCAAGATAATGACATCTATCTACCACAATTCTATATGCATAGCCATTGAATGTGGCCTTCTGGAATTCCAATCCTGGGTTTGAACTGATTTGTCGTCCGACCGGAGTAGATGCACGACACGTCGCCAAGAAAATAGGGCCGTCCGAATCTTTCCAGTTTGACCAGAGGAGATTGGATAAAATATTCTTTTTTGTTCTATTCTTTGTTCTGAATTAACGGTCTTTCTGTTCCTGCTGTACAGGGATTTCGAAAAATCGTGGCCGACAAATGGGAATTCTGCAACGACAACTTCCGACGAGGACAGAAAGACCTCTTGACCGGAATCCATCGCCGTAAAACAGTGACATCGTCCCCGACACAGACGGCGGCGAAAGTGAAAACCGCCTCGCCGCCGAACTCGGGAGAGGATATGGGATCCACTTCCACGTCTTCGCCGGATTCGAAGAACCAGGGCTCGGTGGAGACCGCGAAGTTCGCGGACTTGTCGGACGAGAACGCGAAATTGAGAAAAGACAACGATATGCTGAGCTCGGAACTAGCGCAGGCGAAGAAGCAGTGCGAGGAAATGATTGCATTCTTGACGAATTACGTGAAGGTGGGGCCGGACCAGATCAATAGCATCATGCGCCAAGGAAGTGTTGGGTCCAGCCGTGATGGATTGGTTGGTGTTGATGATCATGATCAAGATAGAGAAAGTGACGGTGGAGAGTTGAAACTGTTCGGAGTTTGGCTGAAAGGGGAGCAGAAAAAGCGGGCCCGCGAGGAAAGTGCTTCGTGTGGTGGGTCTCATGAGATGAAGAATGCGGAGTTTCGTGGGCAGTTGATGAAGAGCAGCAAAGTCTGCAACTGATCGATTAGAGGGCGTAGGATTAGGCCATGCGCCTCTCTGCATGTGATGATCTACCTTGGGAGAAAAATCTAGTGTAACTGTGGTACCGTATGAAATATGTTATTAGATTCGGGAAAAATCTCTGCGACAATTTAAGGTTTGATGTCTGTATAATAATCGTACGATGGATTGATGGTCCTTCTTAAGTGCTTTTCCTTTGTTTGGTTTTGTATAAAGCAACGTGGGTGGAGATCCAACGCAAATAAATCTCGACCCTCCCTTTTATGGACAGTGTTGGTTCAATAATATGATAAATCTTTTCAATGGAATTTTAGTTTTTATATATATATATATATATATTTAATAATAATAATAATATTAATTATTATTATTAAATAATTAAATATTGTAAATAGTTAAAAATGAGACAGATTTAATTTTAATTATTCGTTACATCCCTCGCTGGTTGGTATTTAGTTGTTACCACCTAACAATGGGGACCGAAATTAGTAATTTTAAAATGTTTTGGGGGTTAGATTGTTAATATGATATACTAACAAACCTTTGACTTCGGTGTTTGAAAGGCAAAAGAAGAATTGTTGGATGTCAATTGACAGATTAAATAAATAGTATTTAGTAATTTGATGTAGATGCGGGGTTAAATTTGTAATTATATTGTTCGCAGTTAACAGTCAATTAAACTTAACAATTGCCCCCACTTTCTTATCTCGAGAAAAAAAAATACCAAACATTGTGGTTGTGAATAACTTAAAACAAAAGGGGTTGAATGTAATTTTCCTTTTGCAGTCTTACGGGCCGACTGAAAGGTTCGGTCTGCCGTTTGTAAATATTGGACCAAGTGATCGCTGATCGATGCCTTAAGAAGGTGGAATGGTTGTAAACTTATGCCAGTTTTTACACTCTCAATTCTCTCATTCTCTGGGCTTCACTTGATGATTTTTAGTACAGCAAGATCAAAGTATTCAAGGTCAAGGGCTAAGATCAGTTGCTGAGCTACAGCAGCACCATCCCCCGTGGGCTCGTACATTGAAGGCCGTAAGAAGTTCATGGAATTGCCCCGGCCGGAGCCTCATGATTGATCTTGTTCAACGGAGGAGAATCGTCTCGAGTCACAGCTTCTCCCTTGTGCTCTCCCGCCTAATGCACAATACTACGAGAACCAGCGAGGGACTGCTCAAGCCTCTCTTCAGATACGATATTTGATTACGATTCGAATTAATATGTACGAACTGCAATTCGTACATATTAATTTTAATTAGCTAGTCTATGTAGACTGTAAGATTGTTGTGACGACAAATCATCTGTTGGATGTATAACCTGTTCAGAGATTGCTCCATTTTTTTAGTTTAGTTGCGAAGTTAACTTGAAACAAGCTGTTTCTTGTATATTTGAATCTGGTTGCTGCCGGCCATTTAACTGCTGTAGTTGGGATTTGACATTTGGTGCTGTCGATGATCCTGTAATTTCCAGCGTTATGTAAGATCCTTGGATTTGAATCTTTCTCCCCATTAGCTTGATCTTTAGTTCCAAGGTTTCGAGGCTGAATCCAATCGCTGTTGCTGGCTTGATCTTTATGATTCTATATCTCATCCTTCTGCTTGTTCTATCTCCCAATTGACACCGCTATGTACATGGAAGTTAGGCACACTGTGAGCTAGCAGCAGGGGGAGAATCCAAATATAACTAGCCTTTCAGCCTCTCTGAACTCTTCCACAGATGCACCAAATTTCTTAATTGAGCTTATCCAGTGGAGCCCTACATCTTCCGTCCTCATCCTTGGTTTGCCTCCTCGAAAGGATCTTGTCCTCTATCCAGACTACCTTCACACTTTCTACGAAAGCACACAATTGGAACAGGACTTAAAGAGCCTGCTTTGGTGGGCACCCCCCCCACTCCATCCTTTCCTTTTCGGCCGCGCAAACCAGTCAAGCTAGTCAGTCACTCTTGGATTCTAGTCCAGTCCCTGACAGAGTTAACACATGTATTAGTATTAGTGTGGGACTGGATTGTTACAATAATTGGTCTCGACAGCTCACGTGTAATCTTCAATTGTTTTCTCTTTTAGCCGTTAAGTTTTCTTTTAGTCCGTGGGCATTTCTGTCTGGAGGACTTTTCCTTGTGGGACTGAGCGAGACATCGACAGCATCCATAGAAATAAGGGCATTCAATAATTGGTTTTATGGAATAATTTTACGGTATTTATTTTAAAATTTAATAAAATTATACATAAATATAATATTTTTAAATTTAATAAAAAATATTTTTTAATAATAAAATATTATATTTAATTTTTAATTAATTAATAAAACTAAGTAAAATAATTAAAATAATCTTAAATTCTTAAAAAATAAATGAATAAATAAAATAATAATTCAAAAATAAAATAATCAATTAATTATTTTTGTTAATCAATTAGTGATCAAATAGAATATTTTTACAATTTAAAAAATACTTTCTTTTAATTTTAAATAATTTTATATTTATTTGTGATTTCGCCAAATTTCTAAATAAGTATGTAAATATAATATTAAAAAAAATATAAAAGCATCCCTTAATCTATAAAAAGAGTTATCGATAAATTTATATAATTATATTATTTTTATAATTTATTATTTTTTTTAGCATTCTTCGACTATTAAGTATTACTCGATAGTTCGTATATTTCGAAGAAATGCAATTTTAAAAAACAAACAAAATTTTTGGGTGGTGTGAGTGTATTTTTTGTTATTAAATTAGTGAATTCAAGTCGAGTTATTTCAATTGAAACTTGATTTAGATACATTATCAAGTTTTCAATCATTAAATTATGTAAAAAAAATAAAATAAAATCATTTAATTTAATTTGAGTATTTTGAGAATTTTAAATAATATTTTTTATTTTAAAATTAGTTGACAAAAAAAAAGAAAATTTGATTCGATTTTAAAATTTAAAATCAAAAATAAAAATATAATTATTTATTTTTTAATTTTAAATTGAAACCGAAATAATAAATCATCAATTTAGTTCGATTTTTTTTCTATTTTAATTTTTTTTTAAGTCATTCTTAACTGTAAAAGTAATTTTTTTTTCTTTAATAGAAATAAAAAAAATATTTAATTATAAATATAAAAATAAAAATATAAAAATTATAACCACACTGGGAAAGATTGGTCAAATGGCTTTGATTTTTCCACTGCACGCTTCTTCATCTTTCCTTCCTCTCTCTTCCACCTAAAATAATATCATGTCCTTCCAATTCCTGACGTTGGTGCAGCAGCCAGTTTTCGTTGCCGACGAAACCCTGTTCATCTTGCATGGATGATGCGCATGCGCGGATCAAAGGGCATAAGAAGCTGAGGGAATTCCCTCACCTGACGTCGGCGCATAGAGATTTGATGGTTGGCATCATCTCCGCCTTGGAGAATCGCCTTGAATATGTCTTCTATGGTTTTTTACAAAAAGTCATGCGGAGACGGCATCGCCATAATACAACTGATTCAGTAAGATTATTTAAGTAATAGAAAATATTTATTAATTTTAAATTAAAAAAAACAAACTTGTTTTCCTTGCAAGAAAGAAGCTTGTTTAACAGTGGCCTTATACCATTTTTTTAAGACACAGCATGAACCTTCGTTAAGTTGAAACAATTCCTTCCTCGAATATGACAAGACAGGATTTCAGTTCTTCTGGTTTGTTTGTATGGATTAGAAACTGGGCTTTTTGTATATATACATATAGAATTGATGACATAACAAACCTTCAAGGTTACCTAAAACCATCAACAGATGTACCGCAATTTCAATTCGAGCTTGTGCGATGCAGCCCCGGGTATCTTATTCTCTTCCTTGATCTAACTCCTAGGAAAGACATTGTTCTTCACCCAGATTACCTCAAGACATTCTATGAAGAAACTCAGCTTGAAACATACCGGCAGAAACTTGAGCAAGTCCCAGAAACCAAACCCCACTTCTCCTCCTCTCTTTACTTTCGTCGTGTGGTGTCTCCAACTGGGATTTTGATTAGCATAAAATGTGAAGAGGATGGTGGGCTCGAGCGTACGGAAGAGATTATACGCGCATATGTGAGTCCGATTGCTGACGATGTGATGGGAATTTGTCTGGAGAAAATTTTCGTTTGTGGAGGCAAAAGTGTTGGGGCAACTGAGAGAGATGGACAGGAGAAGAGCGATCGTTTGATTAAGAGCAGAGCCGTAGGGATGGACCTGAGCTCGAACATGCCAATTCCAGTTTGGACAAGAAGTGGCGAATCGAGTTTTGGGTGTTATAAGAAGTGCTTTCGGCATACGACAATCTCATGGTTGAAACTGTGACTGGTGCAATCAACTGATCTTCATGTTCGTATTTTTTGTCCGGATTGAATATTTATTTTAATAAATTTTAAAAAAGATAATTTTCTCTAAAATCAGTTGATATTAAATAAAAATTTATTATTTAATTAATATAATAAAAAATTTAAAATAATAAGACAGTTTTGAATTAAAATTAAATTAATATTTTTTAAATTAATTAAAATATTTGTTTATTTTAATTTAAATCGATTAGATTCAAAAATTTCTTTGAATTGACGATGGACAGTGATAAATGAAATTTGCATTCTCTCTTTAAGGCGCCACTGGGGTACATTTAGTATTTTTAACAAAAAGTTGATGATGAGGTCCACCAGAGAAATATGGACTTTAGTCAAAGCCCATAGAGGCCCATCAATCTGTTTTACGATGCGTAGTAATAATAATAATAAGCCGAGAAAGGGAGGACTGGGTGAATTTGACTCGTTTTTTCTTTCATTTCCTTTCCTTGGAGGATTTCTCTCCAACGCGTCGCGATCTTATCGACTCAGAGAAATGGTGCGATTTCTTCACCCTACGTAGTTCAATTATTTTTATTTTTATTTTTTTTCTGTTTTTGTGTGTTTTAATGATGTTAATGAGTTTATCTCCGGTTACTTGATCTTTACATTAAGTATTTCTCTGTGGGTATGTACTGGATTTACAATTTAGTGGGTTAATTTTCTTTTTCTTCTTTATTTTGTTGAATTTGATTGGCTGATTTTTTTTATTGATGTATAAAATTATGATCTCGAACAAGGCTGATCCCCCAATTTGGAAGATTCTCTGGTGGTGTGTTTTTGCTGTTAAATCATATGCTTTTGTCCCTTTTGGCTGTTCAACAGCATTTGGTGTTGGTTTTTTTTAAAAAAAATTTTAGTTTTATGTTAATGTTTTTAAAGAATATTTGTTGCTTCTGTAGCTGATGGAATTTGCCCTTATTTAGTTGGTTGTCAAAAGCTGAAAGAACTTGGGTTTTGTTGCAAGTTATGACCATTTCTTTTATACTATCCTCTTGAATTATGCTTTCGTTGGCTTGGAGTTATTCTGCTGGGCAAGCATTTCATTACAAATGACGTTGAAGCTTGTGACATAACACCTATGGCTTTTAGAATGTGCTAGTGAAGCATTGTGTTTTAGGGTATAAGTTCATTGTGTTATTCTTGGAGGATCATAGAACATTTGAATTGATTGGTGGAGAAAAAAAATTGGGAATTACATTATTATTCATAATGTTTGTTATTTTCTATATTTATATGTTTTTGTAATTCAATGGTTAACTCTGTCACTTATTTTCACTTTCTCTATCACTTATTTTCACTTTTTTAGATGCTAATAAAAATTGTGATTTTCTCGACTCCTGCACCGCATGATGATTTTTTTATTTTTATTTTTACTTTTTGTATTTGCAATGACCATGGCAGTCAAGCCTTTATAGAGGGGTTCCTGCTAGGAAAGATAAACCCAGAGGGCGTCATCATGGGTTATCACAACAGAAGAGGCAAGAGATTAGGGAAGCATTTGAACTATTTGACACTGATGGCTCAGGTACTGAAATAATCCATTATTATCAGTTTCTTTCTCAAAAACATGTGTCTAATCTTTTATTAAGTTGTTGTTTTGACTGTTTTGTTTAGGCACTATTGATGCCAAAGAACTGAATGTTGCTATGAGGTATGAACATCAAATTGCATAACTGTAAGAAATACTATAGACTAGCAAGCGATAATAATAAAAGGTTTTCTTATTACAGGGCCCTTGGTTTTGAGATGACAGAAGAGGTAACATTCAACTGTTAATTTGTCTGGCCATTCCTTTCAATTCTGTTATTCCTATTGTGGCTGCAAGAATGGAGAGTTCCCATTGTGTGCGCAATTGTGGGTTGTATCCTTGTTGTGTGGCTAAACATTCTGAATTCTGTGGTTTTACAGCAAATTGATCAAATGATTGCAGACGTGGACAAGGATGGAAGTGGTGCTATTGATTTTGATGAATTTCTACATATGATGACAGCTAAGATTGGAGAAAGGGATAATAAGGAAGAGCTCATGAAAGCATTCCACATCATTGACCATGATAACAATGTGAGTTCTGTTTATTTAGAAGTTGGGGTTGCACTTTGCATTTTAGTGCTGATTCTTCTTCTGTTTTGTTCAGGGAAAAATATCAGCTGAAGACATAAAGCGTATTGCCAAGGAGCTGGGTGAAAGCTTCACTGATCAAGAGATTTATGAGATGGTTGAGGAAGCAGACAGAGATCGTAAGTTAATCTCTTAACTAGGATTTGACTCTCTTTTGAAGTTTTGCATACAACTTTATTGTAACTGACATGTCACTTTCGAAATTTATTTTACTTCTGGTTTTCAATTCAAATTTTCATTTGACTCTGAGATAACTTACTACATGCAAACTGGCCAACTGCAAAGAGTTGTCTTTTGGTCAGATCAAATTTCTTATTTAGAAATTAGTACTGTGATTCTGACAATTGTTCAATGCCTTGACTTGTAATCGTTTTCATGTTAAAGCCCAGCTACTCTGTTGCCATGGCTTTTAGTTTAAATGCAGAATGAGGACTGATGATTGTAATAATATGGAATATGATGCTGGCTTCTGAAATCATATTCTGAAAGGTAAAAGTATGGAAAATGGTTTGGTCTGAATCTCCTCAACCATTTGTGACAGGAAGCAGACATAGCTGCAATTTGATATGATGGTCTCTTACACCATTATTCATGTCTTGTAGGTTTTCTGAAAAGTGTTAGCATGCAAAATTCGGTAGTGACTGTATAATATGATACGTACCATATTTCACTTCACAAAACAAATTCTGTGCAGAGGAGATTGTGATTTTGTGACCACTTTTCTTCTTTATTTTATTGCTGATTTTCCTGAATTTTGAAATATGTATTTATCTTGTCAGCTTTTCTTGTAGAAGTTAAAGCTTACCATGATTGTGATGTTTCATGAAACATATAGATGATGGAGAAGTGAGCACTGATGAGTTCATCAGGATGATGAAGAGAACCACGTTTGGGTACTAGAGATTGGAAAGGTTGAAGGAGAAGGGACGATGCTTTTGCTGTAATAAACTTGTAGACGCGGAAAAGAAAGGAAAGTGTGGATTGATAAATTGCAGTTCGTCAATAACTTTATGTTTGAACATTTAATACGTTGCTAATTTTCATTGTTTGAAGTAATTTGTATTGTCTTAAGGTATATTTTGGCCATGCTTTGTTGAACCTTTTAATCTACATATCTTTTACCTCTCACTCTCTCTGTACATACATATGCTTTGCTGAAACTAACATTGATGGAAGTTTAAATTCATATTTTTTTCTTTGTTTCAGATTAGATGTTTATACGGGTAATATCTATCTAATTTTTTCCTCCACCTAATCATATCATCATGATGAAACTCATCCATTGTAGATTTACTTAATTTTTATTGTTCATGTATTTTGTATAGATTTATATTTTAGTGATAATTTTTTTTTATTAAAGAGTAAGATGTAGGTATTGAAAGGTTTATATATGAATAAGAATATAAATTTATTATAGATCGAGCGATTGTTATTAATTTAAATATTTAATCATAAAAATTAGCTTGTTGACGAGGTGGTGAATATTCATTCTTATAAATTCAATATTTGTTAATATTTTATTTAATATTAAGTTGCTCAATTAAGTTTAGAAACTTATATAATAAAAGTAAAGTTCAGTTTTCCCATATTACATTGCAAGGAATAACACAGATAACGAATAAGAATAAGCCGAAGGTGAAAGCAAAGAACAAACAGACCGTTGGCAGTTAATGGAGGTGAGATTCTCTACGAAATGAGAATAAAAGTTAAGGATGTTAAGCGACTACTGTTACTGTAAATGGTTCACAAGTTCTTCAGTCAGCTTAATTTCACGAAAACTCCGGGTGTCGTCTTGTCAGGAAATATATCAAGTAAAGGCTTGAAGGGAAATTGAATCATGCAAATTTAATTGACGAGAGAACTTAAGAACGAAGAACAATAGTGACAAAAAGACTCTGCAAGCCCCAGATTTATCATATTATTACCAACATGGGATATATATATATATATATATAAGATTGACAACTAATAATTTTGATACATGAATCCAGAGATATTAAACAATTAGGTTTACTTGCAACCTAAGAAGAACCAAAAAGAATTGCAAGTGAACATTGACCACCAGGACAACCACGCTGCATCAGAGATTCAGACGAGTGCCAGCAGCGTCGCCAGAGTACAAACCAGCTCAACTAAAAATGCGAATACTATAATAATCCAATATCCATTCGATTCCATTCTCTCTCACTGATTACTTGGTAGAAAGAAAGACTCCGAAACTGCTATTTTATCAACCAGATTTGCAAACTTGCGTTGCAAAATCCAGCAGTACGGGGGATAGCTCTAATCATACTAGCGGGTTTCGATAAAAAAAAAGTCCATAACCCAGCACAGTTTTGACATTGCTCATTCAATCCACATTACGGCAACCAAATGTC